>VMDO01009002.1:0-50014 GCA_007922755.1 Pedetes capensis
GATAATTTTGCTGGATATATTAGTCTAGGCTGGAGATTGTTTTTTCTTAATATTTGAATCACCTGTGCCCATTCCTTTCTAGCTTTCAATGTTGATATGGAAAAGTCTGCAGTAATTTTTATTGGCTGTTTTTTATAAGTAATAAGGGGCTTCTGTCTTGCTGCTTGTAGAATGGCGTCTCTGGTCTCTAATGACAGCATACGAGTGATGACATGTCTCAAGGATGATTTATTTAAGCCAACCTTCAAAGGAGTCCTGAAAGTCTCAGTGGTGTATATATCCATTTCCTGTGCTATCTTTGGGAAATTTTCCTTGAGGATATCATTTACGAGGTTGTAAAGGCCTCCAGTGATTCTTTCTTCTCGTTCAGGAATACCCATAATTCTTATATTTCTTTTTTTCACTCTATCTGAGTTCTCTTGGAAATCTTTTTTTAAAACTTTTATCAGTGACTCTCTTTCTAATTGCTTGTGCTTCAGCTCGTTTATGTCATCTTCTGCCTCAGAGATCCTTTGCTCTGATTCATCCAGTCTTGAAGAGAAGCATTCTTTAGCCGTGTTCAATTCTGATAATTTGGATTGAGTATCAAGCAAAGTGGCTTGATTTTTCTTAATTATTTCTAACTGGGATGACAGAACAGCTTCCAAATTAGAAATCTTTCTTTCAATTATCTCGAGTGTATTTGTAGTATTTGTCTTTATTTCTCTTAGCATGATTATAACCATGACTCTGAACTCCGAATCAGAAATCTCTAAGAATTGTGAGTCCTTGGAGATATCTGTTGGGGGTTTATGATCTGTGGAGCCTTCATCTCCATCCTGCCCCTTTGTTGTTTTTGTAGGTTTACTTGATTTGCCCATAATGTGGTCTGAGAAATAGAATTTGTCTCTCCTGATTATTCAGAACTTCTTCCTCTGTTATTCCTTTGAAATTGGTGCTGAATCTCTGGTGCTTATTAGAACTTATGAGCTGGGTATGTTCTCGGCTATTTGGTCTAAGTGGTTGACACTTTAGTCTACCAGCCCAACTCCAAGGGAGGTAAGGGTTAGGGAGGCGATAGATTTTGTTTCTCTTCTGTGGGGTGAGAAAGGGGGGGATCTGGTGATAGAAGAGGGGGAAAGAGGAGGTAGAGGACAGAGGCTAATAGAAATTACTGTCAAAATTAAAGTTAAGGTTAATATTTAAAGGATAAATGATTAAAACAATGACACATATATAGCTTAAGAAATAGAGAAGGAGGATAGAAAAAGGGAAGGGAGTAAAAGAAGAAAGGAAGAAAAATAGGGAAGAAAAAGAGAAAAATAAAAAGGAAAAGAAAGAAAGAAAAAAAGAAAGAAACAAATCTCACACATACACGCCCCCAAACACAAATAAAAACACTTGTAGTCAGATGCGGTGGTGCACACCTGCAATCCCAGTGGCTTGGGGGTCGGAGGCAGGAGGGATGCAAACCCAAGTTCTGTGCAACCCAATTAGACCCTGTCTCAAAAAACAAAAAAAAAAAAGGGTCCCGAGGTGCAGCACGGTGGTCCAGCACCTACCAAACAAGTAGGCACAGGACCCTGGGTTAAAACCCCTGTACAAAAATAATAATAAAAATAAAAATAATAGTAGTAGTAATAATAATAATAACAATAATAATAATAATAAAATTAAATTTAAATTTAAAAAATAAAAGAAAAAAGAAAAGAAAATATAAAATAAAATAAAATAAAATTCCAGACCTCACACATACATGCTCCCACATACATATAAAAACTCTTGTAGTCAGGTGCAGTGATGGATGCCTGGAATCCCAGTGGCTTGGGGGATGGGGGCAGGAGGATCGCAAGCCCGAGATCTGTGCAATCCAGCAAGACCCTGTCTCAAAAAGCAAAAAATATGGGCTGGGGGCACAGCATGTTGGTCCAGCTCCCACAAAGGAAGCAGGCTCAAGACCCTGGGTTAACCCCCATTTAAAATAAATAAATAAATAAAAAATAAAAAGCACTTATATGTTCTTGGAGGTGGAATCTGAACTGAGGACACCCAGTTCAACCAGGTGGAGTCGATACTGCAGGATGCAGTGCTCCCTACAGAACTCAGGGTGGCAGTGTTTCCACACAATCCGCAATAACAGTCGGTCTTATTGGGTCAATATAGCAAAATGCTGCATAATATCATGGATTTAATCAGGGCACCGAGTGCCCAAAGAGACTGTTCCACGAAATATTCTGTGACTATTGTATTGTTCGAGAGGCAGTGGAACCTGTGGGGTCTTCCCTGGAGTTCTCCCTGTCCCACATATTTCGGGTGCCAATTCTGCAAATGAGAGATTTCTTTCCCAAAACCTACAGCATGGGGGGAATATGGCTGCTATTGTGGAGTTTTTTATTACAGGGCTTTCCACCCACTTGGGAGGACCATATCCTCTTGTGGGCAGGATGCTCTCCCGCCGACCCAGAGGGAATCTGAAACAGATTTTGTCATGTGCTGTGATTGCTCTCAGAACTGCTCTGCTTGTGGCTAATTGTGCCACTAGGCTCTGCTGAAAAGGAGTTCTCTGTCCGCATGGGGCTCAGTCGCCTCCACAAACCCCAGATTTCTCCACAGTACAGTGGGTTGATTTGGGCTCACCTGTGGTGTGTCTGGGATCCAGGTATATGTGTGCCCATATATCTGTGGAGATCGCATCTGTACACCTGACCCACCACAACAGGAGGGAGGGAGCTGCGTCTCAGCTCTAGACGCGTATCGCTGGCACCGGTTTCCCTGTTTGCTCCGTGGCCGCTACGGATGGCGATTCCATGTGCCACCTCAAACTGACTCACCCAGAATTTGTAGTTTGTGTCCCACAGGAAGGGTGAGAGTGTGCTGCCAAGGTTGCACTCCGTGTTGGGGCCGGCCCCCGTGGGTGCATGTGCGCAAAGTCTGCTCCAAGTCTCCGGGATTCTATCCGCTGTCTGTGTGATGGTGAAATGGTGGCGGTCCCACTGCTGACCGCTGTGTAGCTCTTCCAAAGCCAAATCCTTGATTTCAGTGTACACCTAGTTTCATTCTCTATCTCTCAAACTAAATTGTCACTGTTTCTATTTATTCAATTTGAGTTTCAAACCCCTAATCGAGGCTTCCCATTACTCCGGAACAGAAGGCGTGTGTTATCTGTCTGCCATCTTGACTCCCAGCCCCTTAATCTGAAGCCCCTATAATTCTATACACCATATCTTATTTCCTGTTTCCATCCAGCAGTGCTGAATGACTTTTGTTGTTTTCCCCTCAGTTTTGTCTCACCTTCTCAAAAAGTTTCAATACTAGACCATTCTGTATTTTTTCAGTGTTCAATGTGAATCAATAAATTCTACCACCCCAGGTTTACAGAATAGTTATTCAAGTTCCATTAGATAGAAAAGTGGTTCCCAAATAACCTCATCCTACAGCAGTGATTATCTTGCTGCATGTTCCTTGGTGCTTCTGTGAAATATACACAGTGTCATTATTTGCTTATTTTTACTTTCTAATTATTAGCTATATTTCATCCATCTAGTCTTCTTTGTGACTTTCATGATACAAAGTAAAAGACTGCTAGTAATTTGTGTGTGCGTGCGTGTGTGCGTGTGTGTGGTATTAAGGATTGAGCCCAGAACCTTGTGCATGGGAGACAAGCACTCTACCACTGCACTACATCCCTAGCCTAGACTGCTAGTGATATTTTATTAATATTTAATAGGTCTGCCTTTTTGCTTACTATTACAACAGCTTTAGCATAGGCCCTACAAAACTCAACTCAAATGCTCCTGACTTGACATGCAGTGGTTTGACCAAAAATGGATAAACTTGCACAATACTGTAGGTCCTTTGGAACTACATTAAAGTTCCTACTTATAATGCCATTAGCCATAATATAATACAAACTTAAGCCACCTGCTTTCTTCCTTATACAGGCAGCACTCCAAAAATACCAGACTGGTACAATCCAGGTGAGTTAAAACTGAACTTTAGAAAAGCTACTTATAGCTTTTTGATAATATATGTAGTAAATTATTCAAGTACCAGTTTCTTCTCTACCATATCTTCAAGTGAAATCAAATATCTCCATGCAACAAAGGTAGGTGGATGTAATATGATGAGGCAAGGCTGGATTTTCTTTCTCTGTGAATATAGGAGAATAGCAGAGTTATTGGCTCAGGAATCCTTAGTTCCTTGCAGTCAGTGCTGCCCCAGCCAGAGACAGCTAAGAATCTCAGTGGGTTACTATTACAAAATACCTGAGATCATCAACTTCAAGAAAAAGTTTAGTTGGGCTTATAGTTTTGGAGATTTCAGACCAAGGTCTGTTGGCCCTGTGGCTTTTGGGCCTGTTGCATGGCAGGACATCCTGTGGCAGGGAGCAGGTGTAACAAGCTGCCCACATCATAGTGGCCAGGAAACGAAAGAGAAAAAGGAGACATGAAGGTCCCAGTGGGGCTGGGGTTTTGCTCAGTTGTTATAGTGCTGCTCTGTGCTCTCTGAGGCCCTAGGTTGGATCCCCAGCACCACATAACATGGGAGAAGGATCTGGCAGCCCACTCCTGAAACAATCCCAAAACAATCAACCATCGAAATCCTATGAATAACAGAAGCACTGACATAGAAGCACTGTGCTGGGCATGGCACAGTGTCAGGGGAGTGTTTCATTTTGTAGTATGTAGGGTCTCTATGAGTCAATGACACCTAACAACAACAACATCTCAATATCCACCTTCAAGAGTGCAACTCTGTATGACCAGACTTCCAACTAGGCTGTACCTCTTAAAGGTTCCACCACTTCCCAATAGCATCATAGGCTAGGAACCAAGCTTGTAACAGATGGGCTTTTTGGGGACATTTTCCCAAACTACAACAGTTATATTTATGAATAATTTTTCAACAGTACTCATGCTTAAGGGAGTATGGTTTGGTTGGCACAGTTCTAACTCTGTTCTTCTTCTTTAGAGCGTGCTGGAATTCATGGGCCTCCAGTTATAATTGAAGGAAGTGAATACTGGTTTGTTGCTGATCCTCACTTAAACTATGAAGAAGCCGTCCTGTACTGTGCTAGCAATCACAGCTATATTGCTAGTATAACATCTTATATAAAACTGACAGCCATCAAAAACAAAATAACAAATGTAATTTAAGCCAATGCATTGATAAATATATTTCTATTTTTATGTTTATTCCATTAAAAATATTTCTAAAATCTCAAAAGTTAAATCTTAGTTGAGTACACTGGTGAATGTCTGTAATCCCAGCACTTGGGAGGGTTAAGAAGGATTGTGAGTTCAAGGACATCCTGGGCTACATAGTAAGTTTGAGGCTAGCATGAGCTACTTAGTGAAAACCTATCTCAAATATAACTAACTGAATAAATAAGTTAAATGTTCCTCTAAAGTAAGATTTGCCTCACAATATTCAAATTCATTTTTTATGTTAGAAAATTTAAATAGAATTGCTTAATGTTTCAAAATATACAAAATTAGTAATAAGTGATAATTTATGAGATGAACATCAGTAGATAATACAAATGGTCCTAACTCTTTAACGAGGGCTGGGATTTAGCTCAGTTGGTAGAGCGCTGCTCTGCAGTCTCTGAGGTCACGAGTTCAATTCCCAGCACCACAAAATGGGAGAAGGACGTGGCAACCCACTCCCAAGGCAATCCCAAAACAATTAGCCATTGAAAACCCTATTGAGGGTCGCTATGAGTCAGACTTGACTCGACAGCACCTAACCACAACAACAACAGTTCTTTAACAATGTTTTTTCCTAAAAGTTAACTTTATAGTTAAGTTTCTATTTCTACTAATAAGTAAACTTGTCAAATAGCTTTTGGGAATTAAAAATAATGTATTTTTAAATTTATACTCAATTGCAATAACACACTGCATTAATATATTAGTCCAATTAATGTATACCTATGATTACAGCAACCATTTCCTGTACCTAAAATTGAGCATATGAATATACTAAATATGGTCTATCAAATTACTTTTTTCATGAAAGTTCTTAGATTGTATAATTTTGAGTCCAAATAATGGAATGTTGGAAATTTTAGTGATTTACACTCATAATAAGAATATTTAAATAAAAACTCTCCTAGAAAAATCAGCTCATGTAAGGATGAGTATTTGGTTTGTTTTTCAGATATCTGGTGATGAACAGACGTGGTGGGTGAGAGCTAACACATATCCAGCAAATCGTGATTTTATATAGTACGTACTATCATTGATTCTGCTTTTGTAAATTTATCACTTAAAAGAAGCAGTTCCAGACTCCCCTTGACTAAGTACATTACTATTTTTAAATATTCTGAACATTAATCCATAAACTGCCAAAGTTTAAAAAACCAATTTCCTTTGCCTGGTAGTATCAAGGAAAAAAAAGTGGTATAAAATAATGGCATTAACATTAAATTCAGAACTAAAATAATTTACAGTTAAAAAATAGAATGGCACATCTAAATTGCGTTATAAATTGTCACATCTCTTATTTGTAGCTCACGACATCTCCAGCGCCACATTCCTAAGTCATTTGAAGAGGAATGCTTGCACTTGTCTTCTCATCCTTGGTTACTTGGTAAAGATAATTCTAAACTCTTTAGCAATGATTATGTAATATATGAATTTTAGGTTCAGTTACTAGCTTAATCTTATTTTCTTTTTGATTATATGTTTAATAGCTCCATCTTATTCACACATGTTATTAGTGACAAGAGCCCAATTTCCAAATGTAAATAGACACTTTTCAAAGTGAATATTTTAACTTCTTTAGCCTAAAGCAGTTACTTAGAAATGAACGTATCACTTTCACAATTGATAAGCATATAGACAAATTTACGAAGGTGAACAGGCAGTTCTAAACATAGTTTATGTCCCCTCATTAGACTTCTTTGGCTTATTTCTTATTGTCACTTATTTCTTACTGTCTTATTGTGACTTATTTCTTACTGTCACTCTTTGGATGGTGGTAGTTATATCAAACATGTGCTTTTGTATAGGCAATATTGGTATCCTATAACCTGCTTGTTGTTAGTTGTTGTTAAGTGCCGTCGAGTCGGTATCCGACTCATAGCGACCCTGTATACAGCAAGTGAAACACTACTGTCAGTGCTTCTCTGCTGTTTATAGGGTTTTCAATGGCAGATTGATTTTTGGGAGGGGGTTGCCAGGTCCTTCTCCCAATATAACCTGCAGATATAAGTAATAATAGAAGACAGAAATGGTTAATGAAGAAAGGGTCTATACCTTAACTATTTAGGAAAGACTGATTTAAAGACTGATTTAAAGAGGTGGAGTTCAGTAATAAAGAACCTTTACTAATAGTTGTTTTTTTTTCTTCAAGTTTACTGAATGAAAATTTTTCACCATTGCAATCCTGCTTTTATTTCTCAGGCTTAAATAAACCAGCAGACTGTAGTACCAAGTTGCCCTTCATCTGTGAAAAATACAATATATCTGCATTAGAGAAATATAGTCCAGATTCTTCAGCTAAAGAGCAATGTTCTGGGAAATGGATTCCTTTTCAGAATAAGGTAAAAAGAGAATTACCACATTGTGCAAACAATAATTGCTTTCATGCTGGTTGTATGGCCTGTAGCAGAACGGTAACCTGTGCATCAGTTTCACTAAGATAGCCTCTGCATAGGTCAATTTCCCACCCAATCCTCTGTATTGCTAGAAACTATGAGTGACATCAAAACTAACTCTAAAGTAAGCCATGCCTACAGGTCTTTCAAAGTGTAGCATTTTTATTCTACCAACCCTTACATTGCTGAAGTGGAATTGACAATGGGTAGTAATAAATTGAATAGTCAGGACTCTCTCTGTGTTATATAGGAAACTGACTTAATTTCTGGCTGCTATTTTCTTTTCCCCCTCAAGGAAAAAATTCAAGCAACATCTGCCAATCAAATTAGATCAGTATTTCCCAAACCACTCTTCAGAGACTATACATATACTATAAAATATTCATCATTGATTTTTCCCTCCAAACCAGAGTTTTATGATTAAATAGGTTTAGGAACTGCTACATTCTGTGTTTTCTTCTTTGAGATGCATAATCTATATCAATATCTGTTAGCAAATATATTTGGCTGCTAAACAGAAGCTGTCACAGTATGTTAAAACATTTATTCTCTAACATAAAAGAACTCTAAAAGTAAGCAGGCTTGATTGGTATAGAAAACTCCATGGAGTCTTCAAAATCAGGCTCCTTTATTTCTGCTCTTCTATCCTTAATATAAGGCTTCTTTGCTCAAGTTCCCCTTACATGTCTGTCAGCTTGTTGTGCTGTGGGGGCTTGCATGTTGCTGTGGTGCTAGAAGCTAAGTCACAGGTATTTCAGAGACCAGAAGGGCAAACCATGGGGGACAGGTTCAGCTGAACTTCCAGACTAAGACAGACTAGGGGAAGGACCTGGCAGCCCTCTCCCAAAACAGTTGACCATTGAAAACCCTATGGATAGCAGAGAAGCACTGTCAAATATAGTATTGGAGAATAGCCCCCCAGGCTAGGAGGCACTCAAAAGACAACTGGGGAAGAGTTGCTCTTTCAAAGTAGAGCCAACCTTAATGATGAGAATGAAGTAAAACCCCTGAGACCTCCATTTGGTGATATGGCACAACTGAAAATGAAAAGAAACACCCAGACTGTAACAATGGGCTCAAACAAAAAGATTGCATGTATGGCACAGTGTTGAGTAGTGTTCTGTTCTGTTATACATAGGGTCACTATAAGTTGGACCTGATTCAGTGGCCCCTAACAACAACAACCATGTTCAAGTTCAGGGTGCTCTTTCAAGGGTCTTTTCTAGAAACCACTAGGTGACTTTATGTACAGTTCATTGTCCACTCCAGTCCATAAGAAGACTGAAAAAATAATTCTTAGGGTCTTTCAAGGAATACTATCTGTGTCATACTCCACACTAAAATGATATAATGTCAAGAAGAAAAAGAAAGAGATTTATTGGACAGCTGAAAGCATCCATAGTAAAGTTAGGGGTGCTTTTTGACTTTTAGATAAAAGATTCTTTGTGGTGCTAAGGGCTTGAACCCAAGGGCATTGCACATTCTAAGCAATGTAGCTCTACCGGTGAACTACCTCCCAGACACATTTTGACTTAAAAAATTGGACAATCATTGTAATTCTTCAAGGTACTGGGACTGTGCCAATTTGCACAGTTGATATAAACTTGAATTAAAACATCTTGCCAAAAGAAAGAAAGATGCTTTCTTTTAAAATGTATTTCTCGATAGTAGGAGGTATAATTAGGAACATAGACTTTGAAATCAGATGGAACAGATTCTAAATGCCAATGTTACCACTTTGTGGCCATTTCGCTTATGGGTCAAGTTACTTTTCTATGCCTCAGTTTTCCCATTTGTTGTGAAAATTAAATGAGATAATACTACAAAAACTGCTTAGCATGTAGGAAGCACTCAGTAAATGGGAGATTTTTTTAAAAAAATGTAACAGCTTGAAGACCACTCTTCAGTTATTTATATTAAAAGTATAAACCATACACAGTGGAGTTTTATTCAATCATAACAAATGACAAAGTTAGGTCATTTGCAGGAAAATGGATGGAACTGGAGATCATCATGTGAAATGAAATAAGCTAGACTTACAAAGACAAATATTGCATGTTCTCTTTCATATGCAGAATCTAGATTTTTTTAAATTACATTAAAGTCAAGAGGAAATTACTTGGGAAGAGGAAGGGGACCAAAATAACAGAGAGTAATGAGATGGGTGAAAATGAGCTAAGTACATTATGTCCATATATGAAAATGTCATAATGAAACTAATTATTTTGTACAATGAATATATGCTAATAATTTTAAAAGAAAGGTAATATGCAATATAATTTTATACCATTATTTGTTAAATCATAAAATACTGACTTGAAAATACTGATTTTTAAAAAAGCAAGAAAGTGTAAACCTGGATTCTTGTAGTACTATTCTATAAATTTCTTTATCTCACAGACTGAATATTAGCAACATTCTAAAAGATGAGGCCTTTACTTTCTATGTGGCATTCTTGTATCTGGAGTCTAATGTATGTTATATATGTCTATTTGTAGTGCTTTCTAAAGATCCGCTCCAGATCTCTTACTTTTTCTGAAGCAAGTGACACCTGTCACTCCTATGGTGGCACCCTTCCTTCAGTATTGAGCCAGCGTGAACAAGGTACTAGAATTTGGGGGAAACTTAGGGTCTTACTCATGCTAGGCAAGCATTCTACAACTGAGCCACACTCCTAGCTGGGAAACATGATTTATTTTCATTTGGAAGCCAAGTTAGTTTTGGGAGGCAGAGGGGAGTTAACATATAAAATAATACCATTAAACTAATTTTTAAAGGGTAGATAAAATGCTGTCTTTATAGATAAGCAAAAGGTATTCATTGACATTTTTAGTACATGTATAGCTTTAATTCAATAGACAAATACTTTTTTAAAAATCTCTTTTTAACAGATTTTATTACATCCTTGCTTCCGGATATGGAAGCTGATTTATGGATTGGTCTGCGCTGGAGTGCCTATGAAAGGATAAACCAATGGGTGGATAACAGAGAGCTGACATACACCAACTTTCACCCCTTGCTGGTTGGTCGGAGGCTAAATATACCAAGAAATGTAAGTTTTATTTGAATCAGTAATCTATCTAGTGCTGTGAAGAACTATCTTGAAAATTATTGGACTAAGAACAGCAGCCTATTGTATGATTCCATTTATATAACATGTCCAGAATAGGCAAGTTTGTAAAGATAGAAAGTAAATCAGTGGTTGCTGGAGGCTCAGGAGAATGGAAAGGTTGGGAGAAATGCTGTGGGATTTGAGACTTCTTTTTAGAGAGGTGAAAATGTTCTAAAATTGATTGGAGTGATGGTTGCACAAATCTGTGAATATTCTAAAAACTGTTGAGTGTACACTCCAAATGGATGAATTGCACCCTAGGTGAATTATAGCTCAATAAAGCTGTTACAAGAACAACGAGCACTACATAATCCTAGCCTTCAGGTGGATGATCTGATTGTACACAATAGCATCAGATTCTGTTGCACTTATTTCACAACATGTGAAACTATCAGGTAGTATGTTGTAAACAGAAACAAATGTAAATGTTTTACTTCACATGTGGAGGATGTGGACTGTCAGCCTCGGTCTCCCAAGCCAACAAGACAAAATTGATGATTGGTGATTATTTTTCCCTAAGAGATACACCTAAGGAAGCCATAGACTTAATTTCTTGTTGATGTTTTCTTTAATGGGAAACAAAGGAAGGGAAGAGGGAATTATGTTGATAATAGTATGGCTGGCACCATGATATTGCTGGCTGCTGCTTCTGTCTTTACTGCTTTCTGGATACAGAATCCAAAGCCTTGCACATACTTTGCAAGTATTCTACCACTGGTCTACACCCCTCATCCACTTTTTATTTTTTATTTTCAGTCAAGGTCTTGCTAAATTACACAGTCTGCCTCTAGCTTTGAACTGAAATCCTCCAACCTCTGCCTCCCAAATCACTGGGATTACAGGTGTGCACCACTGTGCCCGGCTTAGACAATATATTATTGTGGGACCACTGTCATAGATTGTGGTACACTGAAACATTATACAATATTTAATTATAAGACTTTTGGCATATTTTAAAAACTACGATAGGATTATTTGTCCTTTATCTATGCCTTCAAAAATATTTCTAGCTATTCTTGTCCATTCTTCCAGACAAACTAGAATTATGTAGTCAATTTCCAACTACAAGAATTAAACTCATGATGAGAATGTGACTAGATTTTAGGAGCACTTGCCTAGAAGGTGCAAGGTGCTGGGTACCTCAAGAAAACTAAGCAAAACAAAACATCAACAATAAAATAAAACCTTCCTGGGCTGGGGATGTAGCCCATGGTAGAGCAATTGCCTAGCTTGCACAAGGTCCTGGGTTCAATCCCCAGCACTTCCCCCCGCAAATGGTTATGTTTTAGAGAAAACATATCTTTTTATTAATATTCCAGTTCAGGACTGTGGTATACCATGGGTGTGTGTGTGTATGTGTGTCTCTTTTTAGTTTTTTTTTTTTTATTTGAAGTACTGAGGGGTAAATTCAGTGTCTCACACATACTGGGCAAGTGCTCTACCACTGAGCTGCATCCCCAGCCTCGTTTTTATTTTTTATTTTGAGATAAGGTCTTGCTAAATTACACAGACTCATGTAGTTGAAATTGTCAATCCTCCTGCCTCAACCTCCCAAATCGCTGGGATTATAGACATGTGCTAAGGTTCCCGGCAGTATCTCTTCATTTATCCATGTCTTCCTTTTGATCTGTCTATGAAGTTATATAGGAGTTCTCTCCCTTCCTTATTACTATTGAGAATGGCATCTTTTTCTTGATTGTCTTACTGATGTATAGAAAGCTCTTATTTGGAGATTTTTATGTTTTTTTTTCCATAAGCATCCATCTTAGTACTTCTCAGTGGTTTTCACTAAATTTTCTTGCATTTCCTAATTAGATAATCGTAATCTGAGGATAGTAGTGATCCTCATTTCCATACTCGGCCCTCTCATTTTCCTTTCTTGCTTTGCAACATACGCTAGTACTTCCAGAACCATGGAAAATAAAAGGAGCTAATAGCCACCATAATAGACTTCATCTGGATGTTAACAGCACACTCTGCAGTCCTTTATTGTTAAATATTGACTCTTTAAGATGTATATCACTCCTTTATAAGCTTATTTCATATTTTTATTTAGAAATAAGTACTGGATTTTCTAAAAACTTGTTTCCATCATCTGTTGAAATTGTCATACAGGTTTCTGCTCATTATGCCCATTGGTATGTATTATACACAATAATAGATATTATGTTCCTTTTTGTTTGTTTGTTTGTTTGTTTGCGGTACCAGGGGTTGAACCCAGGGCCTTGGGCTTTCATGCTTTTGCAAGTGCTGGACCACTGAGCTGCATGCCCAGCCCTTTTTTTTTTTTTTTTTTTTTTCACTTTTTTAAGACAGGGTTGCACTAAATTTCAGACGCTACCTTTGGTCTCGAATTTGTAATCCTCCTGCCTCCGCCTCCCCAGTCGCTGGGATTACATGTGTGCGCCACCACGCCCAGCAATTGTTTTACTATTCTACTGAATTAGATTTGTTAGAATTTTATTTGGGAATGTTTTCAACTCTGTTCATAGGGTTGTTGTTTTCTTGGTGGTTTTTTGTTTTGTTTTGTTTTTTTGGCGGTACTGGGGGTTGAACCCAGGGCCTCACGCCTGCATGCTTTGCAAGTACTGGGTTTACTTTTTAAGCTGTATTGTCATATTTTTTTTTTCTGATCATGCTAGCTTCATAAAATGAAGCAAGTAGCTTTCTATCTTTTCTGTGCTCTAGAATTAATGAAGCCACCTGGGGTATTACCTTCACCAAAAGTTTGGATGAACTACCTAAGAAATATTAAAATGTTAGAATTTTTTTATAGAATCCTTTTACAAGATCACTTTTAATAATAGAGAGACTTTGTATAGTAATTGAGGGTCCAAGATGAAGAAAATGCGATTGCCTGGGTTTGCATTCTGATTCAGACATTTACTGTGCCTCTGGTAATCTAACTTTTTGTAAGCTTCAATTTCCCACCTGTAAGTTTTGGTACTGCTGTACCTACCTTATAGTGTCAATGTGAGGATTATGTAAGAATAATTCATTTAAAGTTTTAGTACAATGCCTGACACATAGGTTTTATTTTAAATAGCCGTTACTATTAATTTCCAATTTTTTCCAACGTTACTAGCAATTTTGGTGTTACTACTTTTCCTTATGATTGGTTATTTTTCAAGAGAATTATCTATTTCCTTTTAAATTTTCACATACATTAGAATAAAGTTGTATATGTTTTTAATGTATTTTATTTTGATTGCATACAACAAAAATGGATGGAACTAAAGATCATCATTTTAACTGAAATAAGCCAGACCCAAGAAGATAAACATGTTTTCTCTCATATGTGGATGTTAGACTTCAATATATATTTATTATTAAAACATATAGGTCATGAAAGTACAAGGGGCCTGTGTAGGGAAAGATAACAGACTAAAGAAAAAGGGGAAGGGGCAAGAAGAAAGGTAATGGGATAAAAGAAAAGAAATGTCATGTATGTGGCCCTTATAGCAAAATCAGGGTATACGTACAGAGATAGTTATACTTACAAAAAAGACATGCAAGTAGGAGGACCATAGGTGGGGAGGGATGAGATAGAAGAGGGGTGTCACCGAGAGGTAAGGGGGAAGTGAACATGAGCAACGTACAATGAAATGCATGTACACAAATGTCATAATGAGACCCATTGAGCTGTATCTTAAAAATTACCAATAAAAAATCATTGATTTTGCCAATTGTCAAAATTGATAGCAGTGTTTAGTATTAGTGTAGTTCTTTTATCTTATTTCTAAGTTTTTCTTTATCTATTTGAAAATATGTTTATCAGTACTGCCATTATTTTGTTTTTTAATTTCTAAGATTAGTGCCTCTTTTCCATGCTTTGAAAGTTTATCAGGCTGGGCATCATGATGCATGGCTATATTCCCAGCACCTGGGAGGCTGAGGAAGGAGAATCATGAGTTCAAGGCCAGGCTGGGCTAGGTAGTGAAATCCTATCTAGCCTGTACCCCCATGAAAAAAAGGTTTATCAGGGTTTTCCTAGAAATTTCATGGTAAATTGTTTCATGAATTTTTTTCTACATGGGGAAAAGACCAGTTCAGGATCAATTTTCTTGCTAGTATCTTCAGACTATTAGTTTCTTGATTGCCATGTATATATTTGCCTTTTTGTTTAGATGTTTGAGATAGAGTCCTACTACCACTGTGCTCTGATACTCAACCTCCAAAAATCACCTTTTATTGGGATATGGAATCTTACTTCCTGCGATGACCGCCACTCTGTGTCTCTCTGTCAGAAATATTCAGGTATCAGCTATTATCTAGATAACCATGGTACTTGATGCTATTAGATATACAGAGCATGACAAAAATGTATACACATTTTGAGAAAGGAAAAAAGTGTATTAAAAATGCAGTACTCAATATAGACCATTAAGGAAAAGATGAATACAAGTCACATTTAATTTCTGCAATTATAAGAGGTGCTCAAAGTGGTTGCTATAGCAGAAGAAGCAGGACTTGTTGTTGTGCAAGGCCTCCTGGGTCTTCACTTGTGTACATCACACACAGTATCATGCATCTCAGACTTATGAATGCATGCAGTTGTTACATTGGAGGTTCTGTTGCACGCTCATGCCTTCATTGTCATTGTACTTCCACAACATTCCCAAATTTCAAATACTACCTCAAGATGGTCTTGTGCTCCTCAAATGACAGCCATGCCTCCACCATTTTCTTTGTCCTGTCTGTTGTGTGGTGGCACTAACATTCATTTGATCAATGCCATCTTTCGAGTGAATGTCAAACCACACATGGCTATTGTAGTTCTTTTTTCCCCCTTATTTATAAATGTTGGTGGGGTACAGTGTAATAAGACTTTTCCTATATCTATTATGCAACTGTTAGATCATTCTTGGATATACTTTTGTCAACTTGCAAATTTTACAGAAAAATTAGGAATTTTAATTTATATGTAATAAAAATTGTTATGTAATCATGGGTTATAGTCTCATTGTTTTTTTTCTCTTTTCCTTATTTTTTCCCATGTATACAGACAGTTACATCATATATTTTGAGGTTTTCCTCTCTCCCTGGCTACTATAATTCAATGCAATTGGAAAAAGTAATACAGACATAACATCTCTTAAATTGTGCATACATTTTTGACACTCCCAGTATATGGCTCTCTTTTACAAAAATCTTATAAATGAATTTACATAAACCTATAATTGAGTAAGTTAAAATTTCAACATGGGTAAATTCATATTGACTCAGGCAAATTATCTTGATGAATATGAATTTTTTCAAGTATCAATACCATACTTAGTTAAATATAAAAATTAAGTATATCATGGAATATGTTAATAGTAGTTATCTAATGAGAGTAAGTTATGGTTGAATTTTGTTCTTTCTGCTCTGGCATTTTTCAGATTTTAGTTTTTATTTTTGGGAAAGGACAAGAAAAAACTTACTATTTTAATTTAGTCCAATATTATATAAACATTCTCTGTTAAATTTAGCACTAATAAAAAAAGATGTGAAGTACTATAAATGAATCATTGTCTTTGCCTTGGTAAATTAGTAAAGGGAGAAATCTGGGGAAATAAGACTTGCAGAGAGTGTGTGAAGGTTGTTGTTGTTGCTGTTATTGTTTTCTTTTACACACAGAAATTAAAGACAGACAGCCTTTGCAGAATACTTCAGAAACTGTGAAGTATCTAAGTAACCTGTACAAAATAATCTGGAAGACAATGAGTTGGCATGGAGCTCTAAAGGAGTGTCTGAAAGAGCACATGCGCCTGGTTAGCATCACAGACCCTTACCAGCAGGCATTCCTTGCTGTGCAGGCTGGTCTGCGTAACTCTTCCCTCTGGATCGGCCTCTCCAGTCAAGACGTAAGTTTTAGTCCCAAATGCCAGGGCTGGGTGATGAAATGCAACATCTTTATTGTGCATAGCACCTCTTGTAGACCAAAAGAAACCAGAATTCTTAAAATCTTACTCCAATTAAATTCATGAATATATATATTTGTGGGAATTATTTTTCCATGAGTGAAAGCTCTAGTGCCTTATTGATGAGATGAAAAAAGGTACCTACTAGACTTAAATGATTGAACATTTCTTTTTATCCTAATCAAAGACTGAGCTAGAATTGGGAGCTGCCACATCTTGTCAGCCAAAGGAAAGATGAGAAAATGGGAAGAATTTAAAAAGCAAATGGGATTGGGATTAGCACTGTGGATGGTGTTGAAGAGAGCTTTCCGTCACTTTCAAAATTACCAGAAAGGAGTTAAGATGCACTAAAGAGGATTAGAATATTGTTTTATGCCTCAAGTACTGTTCCTATTTAGATTTCTCATTCATTTCAAAGCCTATCAAAGAGTACTAGTCTCCTATTAGTTCCCAACACTGACCTACACACATGTAGCACAAACAAGAACTGAAATGCAACTGAGCTTTTGGCTATAATCAAATAAGAAATTTTCTTTTTTGAGAAACAGTAGCATTGTAGGCCACCTTTGCTTCTCTTCTCAGCCATGGCATACCCCATGATACCAAGATGAACCTAGGGCTGCGTGGAGCAAATGTGATTGAAGATAATTTAGTCATAGCACAAACTCAAAGCAGAATTAGAGAATGAATTAAAAAATCGAACAGAGTTATTACCAGAAACTCAATTAAAAGTGGCACTTAGAAATGGCCATTTAAGCCAGACGCGGTAGTGCACGCCTGTAATCCCAGTGGCTAGGGAAGCAGAGGCAGGAGGATCGCAAATTTGAGACCAGAGGTGGTCTGCGTAATTTAGCGAGACCCTGTCTCAAAAAGTAAAAAAAGAAAAATGGGCTGGGGGCACAGCTCAGTGGTCCAGCACTTGCAGAGCATGCAGGCACAGGGCCCTGGATTCAACCCCCAGTACCATAAAAAAAAAAAAAAGAAAAAAAAAAAAGAAATGGCCATTTAGAATAATGTCTCTGAGCCTCTGGGTGTTCTCAAATTTACCTCAGCTGGCCCGAAAGCCATTTCCTAGGCCTTAGATTATCCACACCTTCACAGCACAGCTTTTACCTGCTTTCTCTTCAGTGTTCAGTATTCTGTGAAACATATCATTATGTCTACTATAAGGGCAGTAATAAGCAATTACATTTCCTAGTTTTGATCACCTTAAGTCTTTTGAAAGAAAAGCGATATTGTCGTTGTAGAAATTTTGTAAAACATAGTAAATTAAAAGAAGAAAATTAAAATCATTTTATTAAAGTCACCATTTAATGGAAAGTCAGTTATTAAAGTATCAAAAGATAAATGTGGTTTAATATTTTGGTATGAATCCTTCCAGTTATCTTTCTGGTTACATGTGTTTATTTTTAAAACAATTAGGGTCATCCTGTTTTCATAAGTGCCCCTCACACACACACACAAACTTAATAATTTTTGTCTTTTTTCTTATTCTATTTTCAGTCTTTACTTATGGTTCTCTTTTTCTTTTCATTTCAACATATTCCTTGTAGCTGTTTATTATGTATCTTCATAAACTGACCTTAATCTTTCGATCATGACAGGGTATTAATAAATAACACTTTATGTTGAAAGCATTGGGAGGATATTGAAAGATTTTAAACAGAATAGTCATAAGACTTAAGTAAAATGACACTGAATTGAAGGAAAGAAAGTGAGCAGTCTGGAGAGAGAGAGGGAGACTGGTTGTTTTTATATAAATTCAGGCAGAAAGTGGTATCGGCTTGAACTAAGGCATGTGTACAGTGTCTAAGGTATAGCATGTTGGGGCCATATAATGTCCAGAATAAGACTGTGGCAGAGGGTCACTTAAGTACTTAGGATATGACTAAGTCAATGATAGGTCCAGGATGATGGAACAAGATTCAGGATATCTTTGTGAATGTCAGGAGCAAGGGGGCCAAGTCCTCAGTGAATGTCAGAGATAGGCAAGAATTCTGGAAGTTTGCAGTGATAAGATGTACATAAACTTCAAAGGAAATGCCAGAAGGAGATTAAAAAATACCTACTACCCTTCCTTATGAGAGCTGGGATTGAGCTCAGTTGGTAGAACGCTGCTCTGCAGTCTCTGAGGTCCTGAGTTCGATTCCCAGCACCGCAAACATGGGAGAAGGACATGGCAACCCACTCCCAAGGCAATCCCAAAACAATCTGCCATTGAAAACCCTATGAGGGTCGCTATGAGTCGGACAGGACTCGATGGCACCTAACAACAACAACAACAACCCTTCCCTATAATCCTTCAGTGTATACAAGCAGTACCTTACAAGTGCCAAAAAGAGATTATTCCCTTGGAAAAGCTAGATTTAAATCAAGATCAGTGAAAACTAAGAATTCAGTAAAGAGATATTTATAATCTCAATCAAGAGGTTTCATATTTAGCAAAAAGCTAGAGAGCATGGAAGGATTTATCTGCAGTGGAATGGAAGTTCCAAACCAAAGAGACAGGACCAGGTAGGGAGCACAGCATAAAAGAAGGAACTCAGGACGGTATGGATCAGATTTCAGGGAAAATCACTCCTCCAGAGAGCCATGTTTGAGGCCACTATGGCTTAGAGATTAACTGGCCCAAGGTTTTAACTGGAACTCAGGTCAAGAACAGTTCAGAGCTTGGTGTGGTAGTACACACCTGTAATCTCAACTGCTTGAGAGGGGTGGAGGCAGGAGGATGAGGAGTTGGTGGCCAGCCTAGGTTACATAGTGAAACTCTATCTCAAAATAAAGTAGGAAAGGGCTGGGATTGTAGCTCAATGGTAGAGCATTTGCCTACCATGCATGAGATCTTGGGTTCAATCTAACACCACCACCAAAAAAAAAAAAAAAAAAAAAGAACAGTTTGAAATGCAGAAGCTGATTGTGTTGAGGCTTGACTATGTTTGCTGATTATGGTTCACTAAGGAGCCTATATATGGCCTTCACTCAGTATTCCAAATAACCAGTGATACAGATTATCTCAGGCCTCAGGAAAGCTTAGCTCCATAGTTGAGTTAGGGGTAGCACAGGTTATGTAAGGCCTGGTGCTTTGGTGGCCTTGGGGAAGCTGACCGATCTGAACCCAACAACCCATCCCTTAGACTTGTGTATCTGCTGTATAAAGCCAATCTCAAGATATGTAGGTGGTCATGCCATTGTCAAGATTTAAAGACATGTTCATAGATATCTGACATATGATAGAGTATTAAAAGGGAAGAAACTTTGCCACAGAGACCAGTGTGAAAACAGTGCTGTGAGATGTACAAAGCCTGAGGAGTTAAGAGGAAAGCAATCAACATTATGTAGCTTTGGGTGCTGGCTTGCCACTGGTTATGTGTTCTGCATGTAACCATCATTGTGTCAGACCCACTTAATAGGTGAAGGGCTGGAAAATGGAGAGGCAGGCTTGCAAATCAAAAGCCAGTAAGTGACTGAACCAGAATTCAGAACCAGATATGCTTAGCTTCCTGAGGCTGATATTCTTTCCACAATTCTATGCTGTCTCCAGTTTAATCAGTCCTTACAGTTGTCCTCACTCCATTTTAACTTTCGGAAGTACAGTGCTGTCAGTGATACAATAATATCCATATGCCTACAAGGAATGTCCATTAATATAAATATGATTCAAATTTATAGACCCACCCCTAAGGCCACAAATGAAGAAAGGGAAGGTTTTTACCAGCTTTAGCAGTCTGAAATAGATTAAACATGCAATCAGGATGTACTGATAATTACTGATGACTGGAATGAAAAAGGTGGAAGCAAAGAAGGTGGCTCAGTAGTTGGAAAATATGGACTTTGTGACAGAAATGATGCTGGAGATCACAAGATAGAATTTTGTCACAGCAACAACCTTTTCATTACAAATACATTTTTTCACCAACATAAGTGGCAACTACACACATGGAATTCATCAAGTGGAATATACAGGAACCAAATTGACTACATTTATAAAAGGAGACGATGGAAAACTTCAATATCAAAAGTCAGAACAAGACCAGGTACTGATTGTGGATCAGACCATCATTGCTTATATGCAGGTTCAAACCAAAACTGAAAAAAATTAAGACAAGTGTATGAGAGCCAAAGTATGACCTTGAGTATGTGTTCAGAGACCACCTCAAGAACAGATTTGATGCATTAGACACAAATGATCGAAGATGAGATGCGTTGCAATGTGACATCAAAGACATCATTCATAAGGAAAGCAAAAGGTTATTAAAAAGACAAGAAAAAAGACAAGAGACCAAATTATATGTCAAAAGCGACTCTGAAACTTACCCTTGAACATCGAACAACTAAGTTAAAAGGACTACATGACAAAGAACTAAACAGAAGATTTCAAAGGGCAATTGAGAAGACAAAATTAAATATTATAATGATATATGCAAACAGCTGGAGATAGAAAACCAAAAGGGAAGAACACACTCTGTTTTTCTCAAGCTTAAAAAATTGAAGAAAATGTTCGTGCCTTGAGTGACAGTAATGAGGTATTCTACAGGGAAAATATTAAACAACACAGGAAGCATCAAAAGAAGATGGGAGAAATATACAGAATCATTATACCAAAAAGAATTGGTGGATGACCAAACATTTCAAGAGACTGCATATGATCAGGAACCAATAGTGCTGAAGGAAGAAGTGGAAGCTGCCTTAAAGGAATTGGTGAAACACAAGACTCCAAGAATTGATGGAATATCAATTGAAATATTTGAACAATCAGATGCAGCACTGGAAGTGCTCACTTATTTATGCCAAGAGATTTGGAAAACAGTTACAGGGACAACTGACGGGAAGAGATCCATATTTGTGCCTAGTCCCATAAAGGGGATCCAACTGAATGTGGAAATTACCAAACAATATTATTAATGTCTCATGCAAGTAAAATTTCAAGTGACTACAGCAGTATATTGATCGGGAACTGCCAGAAAATCAAGCCGGATTCAGAGGAGGGCATAGAATCTGGGATATATCATTGCTGATGTCAGATGGACATTAGCTGAAAGCAGAGAATACTAGAAAGATGTCTATTTATGTTTTATTTACTATACAAAGGCATTTGACTGTGGATCATAACAATGGATAACATTGCAAAGAATGGGAATGCCAGAACACTTAATTGTCCTCATGAGGAATCTGTACAAGGACTAGGAGGCACTCTTTCAAACAAAACATGGAAACACTGCCTGGGTTAAAGTAAAGAAAGGTATGCATGAGGACTGTAACCTTTCACCTTACCTCTTCAATCTCTATGCTGAGCAAATAATCCTAGAAGCTGGACCTTATGAAGAAGAAAGTTGCATTGTGATTGGAGGAAGATTCATTAATAGCCTGTGTTATGCAGATGACACAACTTTGCTTGCTGAAAATGAAGAAGATTTGAAGCATTTACTGATGAAGATCAAAGAACACACCCTTGAGTATGGATTGTGCCTCAACATCAAGAAACAAAAATCCTTACAACTGGATCACTAAACAACTTTAAGATAAATGGAGAAAAGGTTGAGGTTGTCCAAGATTTTGCTTTACCTGGTCCTACAATCAGCACCATGGAAGCAACAATGAAGAAAGCAAAAGACATTGCATTGGGAAAAGCTATTGCAAAAGACCTCTTTAAAGTGTTGAAAAGTTAGGATGTCAGATTGAATAAGGGAGGCTAAAGAAGAATTGGTGCTTTTGAACTATGGTGCTGGAGATGAATATTGAACATACCATGGACTGCCAAAAGAATCAACAGATCCATCCTAAAAGAAGGGGAACAAGAATGCTCCTTGGAAGCAAGGATGGCTAAAGTGCTTCTTACGTATTTTGGACATGTTGTCAGGAAGGACCAATCCCTGGAGAAGGACATCATTTTGGGGAGAGTGGCGGGTCAATAAAAAAAAAAAAGAAGACGACAACTCTCACGTAGATGGATTGATGCAATGTCTCCAGTGTCTACAACAATGGGCTTAAACATAAAAAATGATTGTGTACTTTGCACAGTGTTGGGGGAGTGTTTCATTCTCTTGTATGTAGGGTCATTATGAGTTGGACCCAGTTTGATGGCACCTAACAACAGCAATACCTAACAGTTCTGATGATGTATGAAGCCACAGTTCATAATGGTTAGGACTAAAGAGTCTACGGACTGATGGCCTGGATGAGAGCCCCAGAATCGTGGTGTATGTTCAGTATAACTTAGCACACAGTTTCCTCATCTGTAAAGTGGAGATAATAATAGTACTTCTCTCATGGTTTATAAGGATTAAAAAAGGCAATATTCATAAAGCTCTTAGAACGGTACCTGACACATAGTAAATGCTATGTAAGTATATAGTAAATATAAAATAAAGTTATTAGACTGACCTTGAGGGTCAAAAAATACAAAAGGGGCAGTGTGAGTATTATCACTTACAATTTATTTCTGCTCCTTACAGGATGAACTCAACTTCAGTTGGTCAGATGGGAAACATCTTCATTTTAGTCACTGGGCTGAAAACAACATGCAACTTGAGGACTGTGTGATAATAGATACTGATGGATTCTGGAAAACAGCTGATTGCAATGATAACCAACCAGGTGCTATTTGCTACTATCCAGGAAGTATGTGAAATTCAGATATTTTAATTCTTAAATTATCAGTCTCGTGAGTGATACAGTTTGGGGGGAGTGGTTTTGTAAAATCAGATTTTAGACTTATTGAAGAAATTATAATTATATCTTTTTCTCAACAAAATTTATTGCAAAAATTTGTATTAAAGAGAATTATTACTTATTAAATATTTTGTCATTTTTAAAATTTTAGACATTTTGTTTTTATATCAACTAGCAATGTTGATTGGCATTTAACGTCCCATGGTTACTCAGCCTTGTTTTGCATATATTTTGTGTTTATATATTTTTAGAAACTGACCTTTCCCCAGCACAATGGTGCGCACCTATAATCCCAGTAATTTGGGAGGCAGAGGCGGGAGGATTGCAAGTGTGAAGCCAAACGCAGCCTACATAATTTAGCAAGATCCTATCTCAAGATAAAAAATATTTTAAAATGGGGCTACAGATGCAGCTCAGTGGTGGGACACTTACAAAGTATGCATAAGGCCCTGGGTTCAGCCCCAGTACTGCCAAAGATGGGTGGAGGGTGGGGGGGGAAGTAGGAAACGTGACTATTGTGGGAATTCTTTCATAATCTTTAACATCAACAACTAAGATTACCTGAGCCACTGTTAAGATTCAGTTGGGTCTGGGTGCTACGGCACATGCCTGTAATCCTAGTGCTTAGGAGATGGAGACAGGAGGACCATGAGTTCAAGGTGAGCTTTGACTACATAGTGAGACGCTATCTTAAAAAAAAAAAAAAAAATGATTCAGTTGGTTGCAAGTAACAGCAACAAACTAAAAGTTAGTTTAAGCTAAAAGAGAAATTTAGAATCCCCAAAACAGGGATAGAGCTGAGCTTGCTGGGGAATGGAAATCAGAAACCCAGAGTTACTCCTTTTCCCTTGTCATTCCTGTTTCTCTCTGTGTATCTGTACGCTGCTCTTTATATGCTTTCTGCTTCTCTCTGTACATAGTGGATGTATGGAACATGGCAGCTTTGAAACTTTCACTTATGCCTGTAACTGGAGATGAGTTAATGATTTCTGAATTCCACTTTTCAAATTCTTAGAATCTAATGGACTCAGCTTGAGTCAGGTATGCAATCTCTAACCCAATCAGAATATGGTGGTTTTACACCTGTCAGGGGCCCACATTTGTGGGTTTGTGGTACAAAGAACACACTACTTAAGAGATGGAGGGATTTATCATGAGGAGGAAGAAATACTGAATGATCTCTACTACACAGTAAATCACTTTGTTTTATTTTGAATAGAGCATATGTGTATTTGCATCTTCTTGAATATAGGGCCTTTTATAACATGAAAAAAATATTTTCTAGATGCAACATTTTAAATGATATTTCCAGTTCAATTTGATTTGTTTAAAGTAATAAGTTATTTTGAATATCAAGCCTTTCATTAAAATGTTCCTTTGAAATTAGAGATGTCGTAAGCAGAAACTTGAAATGAATCCTCAAAGTTGTAGTTAGGTGCCTATTATTCATTAATATGTCTGTATGATTTCCCTGAGAAGGTCCCTGATACTTGACATTTGATAATACAGGAAGACAGAAACTTCATTTAACCTAAAAGCACCTCATTTTTATATTCTTCCAATCCACAGCAGGGGTAAGAAAATTGTGTCAAATAATTTCCTCCCTACAGAAAGCCAGCTTTCTGTACACTATCTTGGAGTGTAAACAGAGAATAAGCATCACCAGGCTATTACTTCTTGGCTTCCTGAATACTTCCTACAAATCAAGTCTAATGACTATGAACAGGATTTAACATTTACATCTGAAATTAGAATTCTTATCATTAACTCTTTTTCTAGATGAGACTGAAAAAGAGGTCAAACCAGCTGACAATGTTAAATGTCCATCTCCTATTCTAAATACTCCATGGATACCATTTCAGAATTCTTGCTACAATTTTATGATAATAAAGAATAGACATATGGCAACAACACAGGATGAAGTTCATTCTAAATGCCAGAAACTGAGTAAGTATAATGTACTATCATTGTATAATGTGTCATGTAAATTTTTTAAAAATCCTCTATTGGAAATACTTCTAATTAGCACTAGTAACTGAATCTCAAAAATATTTATCTCCTAACTTCCACATTATTAATGATAATGTATTAAAACTATGTTAGTTAAAGTGGAAAGCATAAGAATAACCTTGTATTAGTTACTTTTTGTCTCTGTAACCTAATACCTGACAGAAGATTTAACACTTTGACTGCCATCATGACACATATGTCAAAAGGTATGTATGAATTTGACAGAAAAATCAAGAAAGTGGTAGAAAACAGTATGTTACAAACTCATGCATTCTAATTATTTTGCTAATCATGTTCTTGTTTTGTTCATTGTAATGAAGACTTTCTGAAAATAAAATACTTATTGTCATATATTTTGATTTGAAATAGGTAATCAAAGGGTTAAAGGTAGAAACATTTATTTTGGCTCACAGGTTCAAAAGGCTCAGTCCATGGTCATTTAGCTCCATGTTTCTGGGCCTACTGTGAGGCACAATATCATGGCAGCAGGAGTATGTGGTGGATGAGAAGTGTTCACTTCATGGCCAACCAGGAAGCAGAAGGTATTTCAGGAAGGGACCAAGGATAATATGCCCCCAAGGACCCACCTTCAGTGATCTTCTTCTTCTAACTAGGTCCTATCTTCCAAAGATTTCAGAACCTCTCAATATGTGAGCCTGTTTGGGGGACACTGGCTATCTAAAGACTTCTCTCCATCTCACAATGTAAAGTGCATACAGTCCATCTCCAAGAGTCTCCAAAGTCTTAACTGTTCCAACATTGTTCAGAAACCTAAGTCCAAAGTCCCCAGTGAGACTCAAGGCTAGCTCTTATCTTTGAGCCCCTGTAAAATCAAAATTAAAACCACATACTATATTGGTATACAATGCTACAAAATCAACATTCCCACTTCAAAAGGGAGGAAGAAGGGCATAGAGATGGGACCAAAGCAAGACTAAAACCCAGCAGAGTAAACATTAAATCCTGTAGCTGCATGTCTGATATCCATGGTATAAGGTGTCCTGATATGAGTTCCATCAGGCTTCAGCAGCCCTCCTCCTATGCCCTTGCCATTTGTAGCCCACGTGGACTCATTTGGACTGGCTCCACTCATTGCCCACAGCTGTCTTCAGCAGATATTCTACATTCTTTCTCCAACATCCTGGGATCTCCATTATGGCTTAGACTTTACCCTTACAGCTTGACACATTGCCCTCTCAAGGGCTCCCTTCAGGAAATCTGACCCTAATACACATTGCCTTGCCTCCAAGGCCTTCCTTTAAAATATGAGTGAAAGCCTCCGTGATACTGTAACTCTTGCATTTTGCATACCTGCAAAATGAGCACCACATGGACAACATCAAGGTCTACCACCAACTCAGGCAGTAGCTGGGTCCCCTTGGACCATGGCTGCAGTGGCATCTGAGTGCATGGGCAGTGAATCTGGAAAAACACTTCCCTAGGCTACCCTGTGCAAGCAGGGTGTCCCAATGGCTCACTCCTCTCAAGGAAAAGTCTTTGAAATGAGCTTATGATCTTACACCCTAGACATTGCAATGGGTGAGCTCTGGCCAATTTCCTATCGTCTCAGTACGAAGTTCTTACCTTCTCTTTAATGACACTAATCTTTTTAACAGCCAAACACTCCTTGTCCACAACTTTCAAATCCCTTTTTCTGGTAAGACTGCTCACTTTTTAAACCTTTTTGTCCTGTTTTTTACTCCTGATTCTTCTTATAAACCTGGCTAAAAGCAGCCAGAATAACTATGCCACAGTCCAAATGCTATGCTGTCTTGAAATTTCCTTTGCGGAATTAATTAGTCAGTTTCCTTTAATCTCAGCCTCATACAGTTTCAGGACATGGACAAAATTTAGGCAAATTATTTTCCAGATTGAAGCACAAATGGCCTATAGTCCAATTCCCAACAGAGTTCTTGCTCCCATTTGAAACCTCATGAGGACAGTCTTTACTACCTGTATTCCTAATGATGTTCTTACCTTCTGAGCTCCCACCAGAATCACTCATTAAGTTCCACCTACTGCTCTGTACATTCTGAGGCACTGAGTTCAATCTCCAGCACTGCAAAAATGGGAGAAGGACTTAGCAGCCCACTCCCAAGACAATCCTGGAACAATCAGCCATTGAAAACCCTATGAATAGCAGAGAAGCACTGACATAGTGTCAGGAATAGTCCAGTGTTGGAAAATGTTTCATTCTGTTGTACATAGGATCACCATGAGTCAGACCTGACTCTATGGCATCTAACAGCAACAAGAACAAGCCCATTTATTCAAATTCCTCCCACAGTCCAGTTCCAAAAGCTTTAGGAACACATAGTCAAGTTTAGTCATAACAACAGCCCCACTTCTGGTACATATTTCACTCAGAGGATGTGACAAAAAGGGCTAGGAATCATCTATTCCCAAGGACCAGCCCCCAGTAACCTACTTCCTTTTTTTTTTTTTTTTTGCGGTACTGGGGGTTGAACCCAGGGCCTTGCGCCATCATGCTCTGCAAGTGCTGGACCACTGAGCTGCACCTCAGCCCATTTTTTTTTACTTTTTGAAACAGGGTCTCGCTAAATTGCGCAGACTGCCTCTGGTCTCGAACTTGCGATCCTCCCGCCTCCGCCTCCTGAGCTGCTGGGATTATAGGCGTGCGCCACCTCGTCCGGCCCCCAATAACCTACTTCCTTTAGCTAAGTCCCACCTCCCAAAGTTTCCAGAACCTCCCAAAATTGTGCCACCAGCTGGAAACCAGTCTTTCAATACATGAGCCTTTTGAGGGGACACTCATGCCCAAACCATGACAACCTCTTTACTCATCAGTTTGAGAACTAGTTTGTCTTCACATGTGTAAATAAAATGGGTTCTTCTTTTCTTAAAAAGGAAAAGAAACTATGGTAGAGAGTGGAGAATTGAATATTAAACAAGCTAGACTAAGGGTAAAGTCAAAATAGGTGATTTTGACTGGTCAACAACTTCCATATACCATTAAGCAGCACCCATGCTTAAAAGAAATTTGCACTTTACACTTGCAGCTCTTAAGACTCTGGAGTAATTTCTAGTTAAATCCAATGAAGATTTTTGACTTTTGAGCTAATGGAGCTATGAACTTTGTGAAAAGTTCATATGGAAAATACCAAGTCATTAATCCAAAGTATGCCCTCTTTAACACTAATCTTGACAGATGTTCTGATGAAAAAGAAAAAATCAAGGCTGAGAACCAGTAGACCACATACCTTCTGTTGAACATTATCAAAGTGTTAAAAAATACTGGCAGAAAGTTAAGCACTATGATGCATGACTGTAATCCCAGTGATTCGGGAGGCTGAGGCAGGAGGATTACAAGTTAGAGATCAGAGGCAGTTTATGAAACTTAGCAAGACCTTGTCTCAAAATAAAAATAAAGTGAGTAGGGATGTATCTCAGTGGTGGAACACTTGCATAACGTGTGCAAAGCCCTGGATTCAACCCCTAGTACTGAAAAGAAATAAAAGAAAAGGAGTAAAGGATCGAGTTTAATTTTGTTTAAACCAATGTTTCCAAATATTTTATCCATGTATACCTTTTCTGCAAAACTTCCTTGTTAATTTTCTTAGAAACATATTTTGGGAAATATTAAAATTCTTTAATATAATACTGGTCTCTGAGGAAAAGGAAGATGTGTCTTATAGCCTATCCAAGAGGTTCTATTTATTATAGTGTAGTTTTTGACAGTGTATCAGTGTTAGATGGATTTGTAGCACTTGAAGATGAACTTAAATAGGAAGAAAGTAAATTGAATAAATATTTTAAATTTTCTACTCAGCTACTATACTGCAGAACCAAATTTAGCATCAAAATGTTTGAAAACCTCTTAGCCTATTCATTTGTGTGCAGTGAGATAGTTTTAATTAATGTCTTTCTAATTTTCCAATACTGGGTTTTAAAAAATATTAAAATGGGAGATAAAACTTTCTAAATCAAAAAAAGTATTCTGGATAAGTAAGTATTGAAATTACTGACTTTTGGTCTGGGCATGTTGCTCAGAGGAAGAGCACTTGCACCAGCATCACACAAAAAAATTACTGACCTTATTTTTTTATTTAACAGATCCAAAATCACATATTCTAAGTATTCGAGATGAAAAAGAGAATAACTTTGTTCTTGAGCAACTTCTATACTTCAATTATATGGCTTCATGGGTCATATTAGGAATAACTTATGAAAGTAAGTAGTAAATCTGCTAATTTTCTCTATGTTGGTACTTCACTATAACCTATTTATCAAGCTACAAAAGTATATTTCCTCAAAGTACATGTTTATTAATATACAAAAGCCTATGTACTTAGCATAACTTATATAAATACCAAGACAGTTTTGTGGCTGTGTTAATATTATATCTTTACCACCAGGTTTAGAGTTTAATGGTGGAAATTAATTTCCTTCCTCCACTCTTCTAGCCACTCAAGAGTAATTAAAAATGACCACTCTCCCATATAAATCTCCAATACTTACTTTGTCTCTCCACTAACTGTGTAGGATGAACAAGAACACAATCACATTATTAATGTTGCACCTTTGGGTTTGTGCTATTGGCTTGGAGTGTATATGTGGTAAGCAACAGAAGAGCAAGATTCCTCTTCTGACAGTGGGATAGTGTGTTTGAAATTTTGGCTAAATATCACAAATCAAAAACATAATCGATATGAAATTTTTTAAAATATTAAGTCTGACATAGGTGGAGCAAGGTCAATTTAGAAAGATACTCAGAGGTATCCTAAAAAACATAGAAGATTTGAAATTAGGAAAAAGAAAATCTGGCTGTGGGAATAAAACATTAAAAAATACGTGTTTTACCCTTAAAAGGGTTTAATAAGAAGCATGAAATGATGAGGCAAAGGTAGAGTAGAAAAAGAAACTAAATTACTCAAATATGACCATTTTAAAAATAGAGGGTTTTTTTTGTTATCTAACCTGTGTATCTTAGGGTTACCAAAGTTTTCCTTCAGTGTTTATTTCTGGCAGATGACTTAATAAAGATTAAACAACCAAGAAATAGAGAAGACTTAGTTTGTCAGATGAAGATGAGCTCATTGTAATAGGACCTAGTTTGGCTAGTTTTTCTTCCATAGTACTTGAGTACTCTTATACTACAGAACGGAGGGAAAAATAGAAACAAGGTAGAAAGTTCCTAGCCTTTACCTGAAAGTGACTGAAAAAACAATGGGGCTTGTATTGAGCAGGGAAGACCAAACCCACTATATAGAGATTTAAATTGTGTTTTCTGATATATTTGTAGTTATCAGGAACAACAGAAAATGATATATACTATATTCCAGAAAAGCACTTTCAAATCCAAAGGCCTCCTTTAAGTTATCTTAACTTCTTTGATAAAATGTATAAGTAACAATTTTTACTAAAATATATAGACATAGGAGGGACATATAGAAAGAAGCTTCAAGCAAACAGCAAATTCAACTTTTATCTAATTCTTACTGACTAACTTATATCCATAAGTCACTGTTCTTAGTTTCTTCAATATACTTATAAAATATCTTATTGCAAGTAGCATCCGTATGTATAGCTGTACCACCCTGGCATCCAGTCTTGTCAGATCTCAGAAGCTAAGCAGCATCGGGCCTGGTTAGTATTTGGAAGGGAGACCATCTGGGAATACAGGGTGTTGTAGACTTGAGAGGAGGACTCAGAAGCCCACTATTGAAATAACTGGCCATCAAAAACCCTATGAATAGCAGAGAAGCACTGACATAGTGCTGGGTGTAGCACAGTATCTGGGAGTGTTTCATTCTTCTGTATATAGGGTGGCTATGAGTCATACCCAACTTGGTGGCACCTAACAACAACACAACATAGCACCCACACAAGGAGTTTTGTTCTTTAAACTGTCTAACTTTTCAACAGTATGCCCATAAATAGAAATTACAAGGCAATATGGCAACTGAGAGAGACTTCAAGCTAGGTGAAAAAAAGTGACTCTTTATTATAGCAAATTCAGAAATATACTACTTTCTGTTGCATTGGTCAAAAAATTGAAACTTAAAATTGAGAGTAGGAAAAAGAAACTGGGAAATGTAAGGTGACATAAAGCAGCAAGCAAGAACCAAAATATGTACAGTATTTCTAGTGTGTCATTGGCACAGGTAAATGTGTTGTCTTGGGAGATGAGTGTTGTCTTGGGAGATGGTAATCAGTGAAAGGTAGAAATAATCAAGACAGTGGGTATATATAGGTAACTATGGCATCATTCTTCATTCCAATTTATTATTTTAATAGGCCTAGCAATTTTTTCTCAATTCCTTATTGAGACATATTCCTGTGCTGTAGAGATCAGCTGCTTGAAGTAAACAACTTAATGGTTTTTAGTATAAACACGGATTTGTACAACCATTGCTACCCCATAAAGAAATGTCATACCCATTAGTATTCCCTTCCTATGCCCCACCTGTCTCCCAGCCCTAAGCAACTACAAATCTATTTTCAGTCTCTATGAATTGTCTATTCTAGACATTTCATGTAAATGGGATCATACAATATGTGATTTTCTTGTAATTGTCTGCTCTGTAGCATAAAAGTTTCAAGGTTCATTTATATTGTTGTTGTTGTTGGGTGCCATCAAATTGAGTCCTGCTCATAGGATTTGATGACTGATGAGGGATTGTTTTTCAGGAGTAGGCTGCCACGTCCTTCTCCCATTTTTTTGGTGCTGGGGATTGAACCCAGGGCCTCAGAGAGCACAGCATATTGCAGCATATATCAATACACTGTCTCTGTCTATGGCTAAATAATATTCCATTCTATCATTATACTGTGTATTATTTTATCCACTCATCATTTGGTGGGCAAATTGTTTTCACATTTTTAGTTATTATGATTAATGCTTCTCTGAATATTATATACAAGTTTTATGTAAACATATGTTTCCATTTCTCTAGGGTATACACCTTGGGCATCCATTTCCCAGTGGAATTGCAGGGTCTTTTGTTTAACCAACTCAATACCTGGCAGATTGTTTCCCAAAGCATCTGCACATTTTCCATGGTACCACCAGTGTATGAGCTCTAATTGCTCATATAGCTATTCAAGTGGGTATGGGATGATATCTCATTGAAGTTTTTCTTGTATTTCTGTAGTGGCTAGTAACATGGAATATCTTTCTGTGTGTTCTTTGGCTGTTTGCATATCATCTTTGGAGAAATTTCTATTCAGATCTTTTGTCCATTTTTAATTGAGCTATTTTTTTATTGTAGAGTTGCAAACATATATTCTGGATGTAATTTCTTATCAGATGATGTGAAAACATTTTATCTGATCATTTTCCTAATAGTACAGAAGTTTTTCATTTTGATGAAGTATAACATATCTACTTTTTCTTTTGCCACTTGCACATGTCTAAGAAGGTTTTGTCTACTCCAGCATCATGATGACTTCCTTCTATGTTTTCTTACAAAGCTTTTATAGTTGTTGCTCTTACATTTAGGTCTGTAGTCTACTTTGAGTTAATTTTTGTGTGTACTGGTAGCATTTCATACTTTTGCATATGGAGATCCAGTTGTGTTGTTCTTAGGTGTTGTGGAGTTTGGTCTGACTCACAGCAATCCTAAATACAACAGAAAGAAACACTCCCTGACACTGTGCCATGCCGGGCACTATGTCAGTCCTCTGCTACTTGTAAGGTTTTCAATGGCAGATTGTTTCAGGATTGCTTCTGGAGTGGATTGCCAGATCCGTCTCCCATTTTTGTGGTGCTGGGGATTGAACATGGGTTCTCATGGAGTGCAGCACAATACTCTACCAACTGAGCTAAACCCCAGCCCAGAGATCCAGTTATTCAGCACTATTTATTCTCTTACCATCTTTCTTGGAAGTCAATCAGCCGTAAGTATGCACAGTTGTGTACAGCTTATATCCAAAAGATTTCTGTCACTAATTTTGCAAAATACTGATGATTTTTTAATAAAATAGTCATGTTCATTCTCATTGAAATGAAACATTTATAAAAAATATTTGATGAAAATGACATTATTGAAGCATGGAACTATAGGTAAATTTTTATTTTCATTTTTATAATTTATACTTTTCAAACTAAAAATATAATTTTCCATTATATTCAGAAAATAGTTCAGTCGCTAGCAACAGCCGAGAGCGGCCCCCGAGAGCCCTGAGCAGCCCCACCACCCGCGTCCTAGTCACGCTCAGACCCCAGGGGTAACCGCAGCTGCCAAGGCCGGGGGTCACCATCACCACAGGGGCCCCGCGGCGCCCTCAGTGCCGCAGACGCCACGTGGGGCACCATGGGGCACCACTGGCAGCGACACATTGAGCGGCCTCACAGGAGAGCGTCACAACGAAAGTTTTAGGAAGAGTAAAATGGTTCCGTGAAAGAACAGGTATGGTTTCGTGAAACGGACTAACACCGAGATGTGTTCGTCCATCAGACTGCCTTGAAGAGTAACCCCAGGAAGCACCTTCGGGCGCTGGAGATGGAGACGCGGCAGTCTGATGTCGAAGGAGAAAAGGCTGCGGGACTCGCGGGGCCCATGGGGCAGTTGGATTTCGGGTTCTGCCAGACACTCCACAGGCGGGTGCAGCGGAATTACCGACACAGTGAGGGAGGATAAGGGCTCTGGTGACCGCTGTGTTCAGCCCTCTGCGCAGGGAGATGTGGGAGGCGGAGCGGAGAATCCACACAGGTCCTGCTGGCCAAAGATAGCCTAGAGAGGACAGCGTGATAAGGAAAAGGAAAAGGAAAATCAAGGAGATGAGACCTACGGTCAGCAGCCACCTCAATGTCGGTATCCCCGCCACTTCACCTACTGACGAACACGCCCAGAAAACCCTAATCTATAAAATAGCAAAGAGGCAAAAGCAGTGGGTCCACCAGACAATTCAACTGACTCTGAGGCGAAGCAGGGCCGGGCTGAGAAAACGCTGGCTTATGGCTTCCAATCTTTAGATCTCCACTGTCCTAGGGTTTATTCATCCAACAAGAAGAAATGAAGTTCTGGCAATAACAAATGAACAAAAGATTTAAGCTGAAGACCTATGTTGTTGTTGCTAGGTGCCATCGAGTCCAGTCCGACTGATGGGGACCATATGTACAGCAGAAGGAAACACTCCTCGATTCTGTGCCAGCACATGATCTTATTTATGGTTAAGTCCATTGTTCCAGACAGTGTGTCAATCCATGTATTGGAGAGTTTTCCTTTTTTTGTTGTTGTTGACCTGCCACTCTCCCAAACATGATGTCGTTCTCCAGGGATTGGTCCCTCCTGACTGCATGTCCAAAATACTTAAGACACAGTCTAGCCATCCTTGCTTCCAAGGAACACTCTGGTTGAACTTCTTCTAGGACAGATCTGTTGGTTCTTTTGGCAGTCCATGGTATACTCAGTAATCATCTCCAGCACAATTCAAAAGTATCAATTCTTCTCCTGTCTCCCTTGTTCAATGTCTAGCTTTCACAACCACATATGACTGGAAACACCATGGCATAAGTGAGGTACACCTTCATCTTCAACATGACAGCTTTACTTTTCAATACTTTAAGGGATCTTTTCCCACAGCTTTTCCCAAAACAACGTGCCTTTTGATTTCTTGACTACTACTTCCATGGGTGTAGAACCAAATAAAGCAAAATTATGGACAACCTCAAACTTTTCTCCATTTATTGTGAAGTTGTATACTGACCAAGTTGTAAAGATTTTTGTTTTGCTGATGTTGAGTCGCAATCCTGAAGGCAATGTGCATAAATGTTTTAGATCCTCTTCACTTCCAGCAAGCAGAGTTGTGTCATCTGCATGATGCAAGTAAATGGGTCTTCTTCCAATCCTGATGCCACATTCTTCTTCATAATGTCCAGCTTCTCGAATTATTTGCTCAGCATACAAATTGAAGAGATACGGTGAAAATATACAGCCTTGATGCACACCTTTCTCAACTTTAAACCAGGCAGTGTTTTCTTGTTCTGTTGGAACAACTGCCTCCTGGTTCATGTACAGATTCTTCATGAGTACAGTTAGGTGCTCTGGTATTCCCATTTTTCCAAGTGTTATCCATAGTTATGATCCACAAAGTCAAATGCCTTTGCATAGTCAATAGAACATAGACAGACATCTTTCTGATATTCTCTGCTTTCAGCTAATATCCATCTGACATCAGCAATGATGTCCCTGGTTCCCCACCCTCTTTTGAATCCAACTTGATTTTCCAGCAGTTCCCTGACTATATACTGTTGCAGTCGCTTTTGAAAGATCTTTAGTAAAATTTTGCTTGTGTGTGATATTAATGATATTGTTCCATAGTTTCCACATTCAGTTGGATCCCCTTTTTTGGGAATTGGCACAAGTATGGATCTCTTCCAGTCATTTGGCAAGGTAGTTGTTTTCCAAATCTGCTGGCATAAATATGTTAGCACCTCCAGTGTTGCACCTGTTTGTTGAAACATCCTTATTGGTATTCTACCAATTCCTGGAGCCTTGTGTTTCACCAATTCCTACAAGGCAGCTTCTACTTCATCCTTCAATACCATTGGTTCCTGCTCATATGCAACCTCTTGAAATGGTTGGTCAACTACCAATTCTTTTTTGTATAATGACTGTGTGTATTTCTTCCATCTTCTTATGATGTTTCCTGCATCACTTAGTATTTTCCCTATAGAATCTTTCACTATTGCCACTCGAGGCTTGAATTTTTTTCTTCAATTCCTTAAGCTTGAGAAACACAGAGTGTGTTCTTCCCTTTTGGTTTTCTGTTTCCAGCTCTTTGCACATATCATTATAATATTTGTTTTTGTCTTCTCGAGCTGCCTTTGAAATCTTCTGTTTAGCTCCTTACCTTCATCATGTCTTCCTTTTACTTTGTTGTTGTTGTTGTTAGGTGCCGTCGAGTTGGTATCCGACTCATAGCGACCCTCATAGGATTTTCAATGGCTGACTGTTTCAAGATTGCCTTGGGAGTGGATTGCCAGGCCCTTCTCCCATTTTTGTGGTGCTGGGAATTGAACTTGGGACCTCAGAGACTGCAGCGCAGCGCTCTACCTACTGAGCTAAATCCCAGCCCGTTCCTTTTACTTTAGCTGCTCAACATTCAAGGGCAAGTTTCAAAATCTCTTTTGACATGTAATTTGGTCTTTTCTTCTTTTCCTGTCTTTTTAATAACCTTTTTCTTTCTTCATGAATGATATCTTTGATGTAATGCCACAAGTCATCTGGTCTATCATTTGTGTCTAATGCATTACACCTGTTCTTTAGGTGGTTCTCAGGTTAGATATACTCAAGGTCATTGCTTGGTTCTTGTACACTTGTTCTTATTTTCTTCAGTTTCAGTTTGAACTTGCTTATGAGAAGTTGATGGTCTGATCCACAATCAGCATCTCATCTTGTTCTGACATTTGATATAGAGCTTTTCCATTGTCTCTTTCCACAAATGTACTCAATTTGGTTCCTGTATGTTCCATCTGGTGAAGTCCATGTGTGTTGTTGTTGTTGTTGTTAGGTGCAGTCGAGTCGGTATCCGACTCATAGCGACCCTCATAGGATTTTCAATGGCTGACTGTTTCAGGATTGCCTTGGGAGTGGATTGCCAGGTCCTTCTCCCATTTTTGCGGTACTGGGAATTGAACTCGGGTCATCAGAGACTGCAGCACAGCGCTCTACCAACTGAGCTAAATCCCAGCCCCGCTGTTTAAATTGGTGAAAAATGTATTTGCTATAAAAAGGTCATTGGTCTGACAGAATTCTATCATGCGATCTCCAGCATTGTTTCTGTCACCAAGACTGTATTTTCCAACTACTGAGCCTTCTTCTTTATCTCCAACTTTTGTATTCCAATCACCAGTAGTTATCAGTACATCTTGATTGCTTGATCTATTTCAGTTCACTGATGCCTAGAATGTCAATAGTTATGCATTCCATTTCTCTTTTAATGACTTCTAATTTCCCTAGATTCATACTACGTACATTCCATGTTCCAATTATTAATGGATGTTTACAGTTATTTCTCCTCACTTTGAGTCGTGCCACATCAGCAGATGGAGGTCCCAGGGGCTTTACTCCATTTCCCTCATTAAGGTAGACTCTTCTTTGAGAAGGAAACTCTTCCCCAGTAGTCTTTTGAGTGCCTTCCAACCTGAGGGGCTCATTTTCTGACAGTGTTTCTTTACTATTCATACAATTTTCAAAGACTAGTTGTTTCGTGAGTGGGTTGCCAGGTTCTAATCCCTAGTCTGTTTAAGTCTGGAAGATCAGCTGAAACCTGTCTACCATGGGTGACCCTGCTGGTATCTGAGATTCCGGTGGCATAGCTTTCATCCTTGTAGCAACATGTAAGCCCCCACAGTACGGCAAACTGACAGACGTATGGGGGAAGACCTTAAGTACTTGCATTTTGTCCAATGACTAGATTATCAGAACTATCTGTATTATCTATGCTGTTGTTGAGTGGGGTGGAGTCATGTCCAACTCATAGCAACCCTATGAGCACTAGAATGAGACACCACCCAAACTGTGCCAGGCACACAGTCTTTTTATGTTTGAGTCCATTGTTGCAAACACTATGTTTCTTCTCATTTTGAGTTGTGCCATATCAGCAAATATAGGTCCCAGGGACTTTAAGTCCATTCTCATCATTAAGAATGACTCTACTTTGAGAACTCTTTCCCAGTTTCTTGAATGCTTTCCAGCTAGGAGGTGGAGTGAGGAGGCAGTGGGGAGGGCTCATTTCCCTGTGCATTATTTTTGACAGTGCTTCTCTGCTATTCATAGGGTTTTCAATGGCTAATTAGTTCAGGAGAGCTCAATTGGTAGAGTGCTTCTCTGCATGTTATGAGGCCCTGGGATCTGTCCCCAGCATTGCAAAAATGGGAGAAGGACCTCACAGCCCACTCACAAAACAATCAGCCGTAGAAAACCCTATGAATAGCAAAGAAGCACTGATATAGTGCTGGGCACGGCACAGTGTTGGGAAGTGTTTCGTTCTGTTGTACACAGGGTCACTATGAGTTGGACCCAACTTAAGGGCACCTAACAACAGTAGCAGTTATTTCAGGAGTGGGCTGCTGCATCCTTCTCCTTAGTCTGTCTTAGTCTGGAAGCTTCGCTGAAACTTGCCCACCATTAAGTGGCCCTGCTGGTATCTGAAATACCAGTGGAATAGCTTTCAGCATGACAACAACATGCAAGCCCCTATAGCACAAGCTGAAAGAAACATGGAGGTTATCTCTGCTGCATGAGGTTTTTATTATTTTTACCAGTGATGTCTCTTTTTGGTAATGACATACATTTTTATAAAAAGCCTATTTTTTCTCAATATACCTTTAAAGAATTTTAAATTGTTTCATATTTGGTCAAGTGGAGATTTTTAAGAATTTCACTTTTAATTTGTAATATAAGTTTACAATTTGATTTTTTCCCCCAAAGCCAACAAACTACAAGCACCTTTTGATAAAGGCCTTTTTATTTTATTATTTTTTTTTTTGTGTGGTACTAGGAATTGAACCCAGGACCTCGTGCTTGCATGCTTTGCAAGTGCTGTACCACTGAGCTACACCCTCAGCCCATTTTTTATTTATTTATTTATTTTTTTTTTGAGACAGGGTCTTGGTAAATTATGCAGACTGCCTCTGGTCTCGAACTTGAGATCCTCCCACCTCTGGCTTCCGAGTTGCTGGGATTACAGGTGTGCGCCACCATGCCCAGCTCCAATAAAGGTCTTAAATAATCGTCTTGGTGTAAAAAAAAAAAAAAATTAAAGAGCTATACATAATCACATAACCTTTTAGAAGCCAGAGGAAGGGGAAAGAAAATTAGTCATTTGAAATACTAACCTTGTAACTATAATTCTTGATTTAATCTCTAAGCATAGAAAAAATATATTTTTCCCTAGATAATTCTCTGGTGTGGTTTGATAACACCACCCTGTCATATACACACTGGCGAGCAGGAAGACCAACTGTAAAAAATGGCAAATTTTTGGCTGGTTTGAGTACTGATGGCTTCTGGGATATTCAGCCTTTTAATGTTATTGAAGAAACGATTTATTTCCACCAGCACAGCATTTTTGCTTGTAAAATTGAAATGGGTAAGTATGGGAAGGTGTAGTCTCACTCCAGGGAAAGTTTGTAAGGCCATTACCTCCACTAGTAGGAATCATGCAGTTATATTTTTTGAGTGCTTCCTCTGCATTCAGTTCCATGGCAGGTGCTAGACAAGTTACAGAACAGGACAAAGCCCTGGGCCCTGATGTCATGGTCTTGACCTCCAGGAGTAAGATATGGCTGGGAAGATAGCATTAACTTCATTATCATTTTAGGCTACTCTTAGATTATTTGGTACAGACAAAAGGGATCAGTGAAAACAAGGAATACCTTCAGGTTAAGGTGACACTTAGTTGGACCTTGAAGGACAGATAGAATTTTTATAAATAAGAAATTACATTTATGTAAATATTTTTTTTCTTTGCGGTAGTAGAGGTTGAACCTAGGGCCTCGAGCTTGCATGCTCTGCAAATGCTGGACCACTGAGCTGCACCCTCAGCCCATTTTTTTACTTTTTGAGACAGGGTCTTGCTAAATTATGCAGACTGCCTCTGGTCTTGAACTTGAGATCCTCCTGCCTCAACCTCCCGAGCCACTGGGATTACAGGCATGCACCACCGCACCCAAGCTCATTTATGTAAATGTTTAACATTTCAGGCAAAATGAATGTCTTTCAACCTTGCCTAGTCCTTTAAAAAGTCTTTTTTGTTTGTTTGTTTGTTTGTTTGTTTTCGTGCGTGTGTGTGTGTGTGTGTGTGTGTGTGTGTGTGTGGTACTTGGTTGTTGCTCCCAGGGCCTCACACATACTTTGCAAGTGCTCTACCACTGGGCTGCACCTCCAGCCCATTTTTACTTTTTTGCTGAGACAGGGTCTCACTAAATTAAACAGGTTTGCCTGTAGCCTTGAACTCAAGGTCTTCCTGCCTCAGCTTATTGAGTCACTGGGATCACACGTGTACACCACTGTGCCAGGCTTCAATAAGTCTTGTTTTGAAATGCAAGTTATGTTTAAAATTTTCACCATTTAAAAATAGTTAACACTGGCACCCTGCTCTAAGCCCTCTGCTGACATGAAGCCCATCACAATGGCATCCTAGCTGATTGTCTCCCTTCACAGAGATGCAGAATAATGTCCTGCAGACCATTTGCATGAACACTTTCCACAGATTCCTTCTTATCATTACTTTGAGTCCGTATAAACTTTTGAGCCTTTACAAGCCAAAATGTGTTCCTAATTTCTAGACCTCCTCCCAGCCCCCATCATTTTCCCATTTTTGCTTATAGAGCATATTTTTCTCAGGCAAGTTGATCTGTAAAATTTCTCTGAACGAGTATGTCCAGCCTCTTATTCGTACCTTTCCTTAAGTTGTCTTCCTGCCAAGGAGGTTTCTACTTGTTTGTTACATTTTTAATAAAATGTCCATTTTATAATCATAGACCTACAGAAAAATTACACAGATAATATCAAGAGTTCTCATATATCCTACAACCATTTTTCCCCATTCTTGACATCTTCCATTAATATGGTACATTTTTCCCAAATAATAAATCAATTTTGATACATTGTTCTTAAATAAAGCCTGTACATTATTCATATTCTCATAATTTTTACCTAATGAACTTTTTCAGTTCAAAGTTCCTTTTGGAATACCATATGTATTTGTAGAATATCACTTAGTTTGGATTGGCTGATGTTTTTCTCATGATTAAACTGGGGTTTTGGGTTGGGGGAGGTGAGACCTCAGATGTCAGGTGTCATTTTTATCATATCATATAAAAGGTATATGCTGTCAGCATGTCTTATCAGTGTTGATTTTAGTCTTGATCACTGGGCTCAAGGTGGTGTTTGTTAGGATTCTCTGTTGTAAAGTTATTCTTTTCCCCCCTTCTCCATGTTACACTTCTTGCAAAGAAGTTATTATGCTCAGTCTACACTTAACAGGATGGTAAGTTATCTTCCACCTTCGGTCTGAGTAACAAACTCAATGTTACTTAACTTTTAAAATGATTGCATGTCATTTTATCCAAAATATGCATTTGAAAGAATTTCATTACTAATACTTTTACTTTAAAAATTATAGTTGACTACAAGGAAGAATATAATTCTACATTGCCACAGTTTATTCCATATGAAGATAGTATTTATAATCTTATTCAGAAAAAGGTAACATGGTATGAAGCCCTAAATATGTGTTTTCAAAGTGGAGGACATTTGGCGAGTGTTCACAACCAAAATGGCCAGCTCTTTCTGGAAGACATTGTAAAACGTGATGGATTTCCACTGTGGGTTGGGTTGTCAAGTCATGATGTAAGTATTGCTTTGTTTTCCAGAAGTTTCTTAAATCTGTTACTTTGAGGGTTGGAAATTTGAGCATAAAATATTAATTCAAAGTACAAGATCAGATTAAGTTCTAAGGGTCAGTTTGCATAGCATAGTGCTTCTGGAACAAATTAAAAAATTATATTTATAGAATGCACTAGGGAAAATGGCCAGCCCTTCCCAGGAAGCCAGTGGATTAATATCTCAATGACACTTCTGTAGCCTACTTGGGACGGACTAAACGGAAATAACGTGCAATCAGAAAAACCTGAATTTCAATACCAGTGGCATGTCTTCCATTTATGTGCTGGCTGATCCTGAGCAAGTTACTTAACCTTTGCAACCCTATTATTTAACCTGTAAAATCCGTGTAATAATATTTCCATTGAAATTTTAACACAAAAAAAGTTCCCAGCTAAAATTCTTAATGCAGGTCTTACAAATGTACACCTTTTTCCCATTTTCCCACTAAGAAATTAGCACTACTTAAGATTAATCTTCTGCCAATAAACATATCTTCTGTGCCACTATTTAAATCCTATGAGTTAATATATGTATGTGCTTATAATAATGCAGGTCTGTTATACAAAAATAGCCATCTGTTGAGATTTGAGTTGTAGGCTTCAGTTAAATAATCCTTAGAACAAAGTGGGAGAAAAGAAAAGAAAAGGTAGCAAGTTAAGATTATTCAAGGAAAAGTCAAAAGTGTTGTTCTCATTTTTAGTTTCTTGGGAAGTATTTTCCTTTAGTAGCCCCTTGCTGTTTGTTCACCCCTGTAATGTAGAAAATGTAGCCAGACACACAAACCACAGCATAGAAAACAATATTCAGAACAGTATGAAGGCTGGGATTCTAAATCTGTAATTGTGATAAATGGAAGCAGTTTGCATATCATTTGATTTCAAGTATTATATAAACTTATCCTTAAAAAAGCATAAATCCAGAGACAGAGTATAGTAAATTTAAAGTTCTACTTAAATTCTGCTATAGCAAATGTCCCAAATCAATGCATCAAAAGTAAACTTCCAGTTTTAGATAGGCTTGCACCTACAATATTTGTAAGCAAGTAATTAACACTTCATTCCAGTACTTCTTCAAGTGTTGTACATTATTCTTTGTGTTCATTTTAAAATCAGACATTGGAGCTCAGGTTATCTCTATTATTCTTAAAACAGGGAAGTGAATCCAGTTTTGAATGGTCTGATGGCAGTACATTTGACTACATCCCATGGAAAGGCCAACAATCTCCTGGAAATTGTGTGGTCCTAGATCCAAAAGGAATTTGGAAACATGAAAAATGCGACTCTGTTAAGGATGGTGCTATTTGTTACAAACCGGCAAAAAGTAAGACAATTTTGAATAGCTATGTATTTACTAAAATATGACAATTTTTGCACATGATTAAAAAATCAATGAAAATTTTATAGATTTTAAATAAGCCTTATCCACAAATTCTATACAAACAATTTTTATGCTTTGTGAATGGAAGTAAATATTATATGTCCTCTCAGGGAATTACCTCTATGACTAGGTAAATTTTAACCCTAGAATCTGAGAATTCTTATTTAACATCGCAATGTTTTTCAAAGGCTGAGATGCTCCTTCAAAGGCACAGTCACATACTAATGTCTCAGTTGTTAGGCACAAAAACTAAATGTAGCTTGTTTTTTCTTTAAATAAAAACAGTTTAAATACATGATACATATGATAAAGCATGTAGAAATGGAAATAAATCTGTCTCAGAGAAACTTTCTGGGATGAAGGAAAATGATAACTCAAAACTTAAACATAAGATTACTATGTGATCTAGTAATTCCACTTGTGGATATATAATCAAAAGAATTGAAAATAAGGACTCACATACATATTTGTGCAATCATGTTCCTGGCAACATAATTGATAATAGCCAAAAGATGGGAGCAACCCATGTGGCCATCGGTGGATGAATGGGTAAGCAGAATGTGATGTGCACACATGCACAGGAATATTATTCAGCCTTAAAAAGGAAAGAAATTATGACACATGCTACAATATGGTTGAACCTTGAAGACAGTACCCTACTGAAATTTGTTGTTATTAGGTGCCGTTGAGTCAAATGCAACTCATAGCAACCCTATTTAAGATAGAACAAAACACTACCCAGCACTGTACCATGCATATGCTTTTTTTGTTTGAGCCCATTGTTGCAGACACTATGTTTCTTCTCATTTTGAGGCATACTACATCAGCAAATGGAGGTTCCAGAGGCTTTACACCATTCCCATCATTGAGGGCAACTCTACTTTGAGGAGGCAACTCTTCCCTAGTCATTTTGTGAATGCCTTCCGACCTGAAGGGCTTACTTCCTGGCACTATATTTTATAGTGTTTCTCTGCCATTCATAGGATTTTCTATGGGTAATTGCTTCAGGATTGGGCTGCTGGTTCCTTCTCCCTAGTCTGTCTTAGTCTGGAAACTCAGACTTAGTCTGGAAACCTGTCTACCATGGGTGGTGCTGTTGATATCTGAAATACCAGTGACAGAGCTTTAAGCATCACAGCAAAACACAAGCCCTCGCAGCACAACAAGCCTACAGACACATAGGGGCTAAGTGAAATAAGCTAGTAAGTAAAGGGCAAATACTGTGTGAGTCTACTTATTTATGGTATCTAGAGTTCTCAGATTCATAGAAACAGAAAGTAGAGTGGTGATTATCAGGGTCTAGAGGGATAGAGCTTGGGGAGTTATTGTTTATGGTTACAGAGTTTCAGTTTTGCAAGATGAAAAAGTTGTGGAGATGGATAATGGTGATTGTTGCACAAAACTGTGAATGTACAGGGCCGGGTACCATGATGCACACCTATAATCCCAGCGACTTGGTAGGCAGAGGAAGGAGGATCACAAGTTCAAGACCAGAGGCATCCTGCATAACTTAGCGAGACTCTGTCTCGAATTTAAAAAAAAAAGGGCTAGGGGTGCAGCTCAGTGGTACAGTGCTTGCACAGCATGTAAATGAGAGGCCCTGGGTTCAACCACCCAGTGCCACAAAAAAAAATAATGTGAATGTACTTAATGCCACTAAACTTTACACTTAAAAATGGTGTTATGTGTTACCACAGTAACACACAGTAAAATGGATCTTATTGAACAGGAATATAATAGGGGCTGCCTAACATTTGCAAGGCCCTAGGTTCAATCCAAGGCACCAAACAATAACAGCAAGAAGGATACACCAAATTTACCACAATGCAAGCCTTAAAAAAAAAAAAAGTTGGAAGCAAAACTTCACCAAGAACAGGAAGAAAGAAAATGTATGCAATCTAAGACAGCGCAGTTGCAGACAATACTGAAAAGGCTATGGAGATAAGGATTCTCCATATGTTCCCAAAATGAGAAGAGTTAAAAAAAAAATAAAGACAATAATAATAAAAAAAATTTCAGAGAAATCCACCAATCTAGGCTGTGGTGGCCAGTGGGTTCAACACGCTTTGCATGTAATGCAACACACAGGCAAGCCTAGAGCAATAATGGAGTAGTCCACAATATTCCTTTGGCAACCCAGCTATTTTCACAAGGTGGTAGGAGCAAATACTGCTGGGAACATCTTCTTCTACCAGCAGCATTGAGGAGGAATTGTCAGAAGTTTTATAGACTTTGCAGATGAACTTGGCAAATGAGTTTTGAACAGAAGCAGTTGGGAAACTTACCCAGGACTCATAACTGCCGAGCTGAAGGAAAACTTAGAGCTCAAATTGTAGCATTAGGGGCAAGAATAGAGACAAAAGCCAATCAAATAACTGAAATTCAAAAGGATCAATCCTAGCTTCTAACAGAAGATAGAGAAGCAGAAGGAATTAACGGCCACTAAAATGTCTTTTGATGAAGAAGGAAATGACAACAAGCCATTTTTCTGGAATCACAGAGACCACTAATAAGAAGAATTATACCACACTGAGACCTGCAGGAAAAGCAGGCAGAGATACCAGTTACTGAAGGACACACAGACCATAGAGAGCACATAACAAAGCAACAGTCTGAGCTGAGATCACCAACTGGGACCAGGTCAGCTATTTAATTCAGATAATCTCTACCTCCCCAATGCCTGCAGCTGTAGCCCTGTGGCATCCGATCCCGTCACATCTCGGAAGCTAAGCAGGGTCGGGCCTGGTTAGTACGTGGATGGGAGACCGCCTGGGAACACCGGAAGCTGTAGGCTTGGGAGAAGGACCTGGCAACCCCCTCCCAAAAATCAATCTGCCATTGTAAACCCTATGAACAGCAGAGAAGCACTGACAATAGTGTTTCCCCTGTTGTACAGAGGGTCACTATGAGTCGGATACCGACTTGACGGCACCTAACAACAACCTACCTCTCCAATGGGATGTTGAAAATTTTCAGTGTGCTCTTCTGTTGGAATTTAAAAACGGGCATCAAGGGGCATAAGTTTCATTACATAGGCTTTTTATGTTACTCAGCACAATTGAAAATCAAACAGTGGAAATGAAAAATGGGATTTTTAAGAGCTGAAAAGACACACCTATTCTTTTTTGGTTTGAGAGAGATCTTGCTATACTGATATATTACCCTTTGTAAAACAAATGACCATGTTTTCACTTGGAGGTATGATTTTTTAAAAATAGTTCTTTATATAACTAGGCAAATTTAGGTTTATATTTTCAAAATAAAAAGGAATAAAAGAAAAGGGAGAAATTTAATTATTATTTCAGAGTAGTTTCAGGCCTACTGAGCCTGTATTTTCTTCTTCTCCCAATCTGTCTGTCTAGTTGTTTTTATTTTAGTTTAATTCCATCTCAGAAGGCTAAGTACTTTCCTTCTCTATCATCTACATGTTTTGAAATGGTATTCCAAAAAGCTAACTTGAATGTATAATCATAAAGTATAGGCTGTGGCTTTTTCTCTGGAGTGCATGCATATTGAGTTAAATGCTTCTTATCCTCAAAGGCAAAGTTTCAAATAGGCACATTTAATGAGATTTTGGAAAAGCAGTCACTTTTTTCTGTGGATTTTTACAGTTGTGTCTAATATTTTCACAGTTAAAGTACTGTCACCTCATACATACTCATCAAGGTGTCCAACAGCAAAAGGAAATGGGTCACGGTGGATAGAGTATGGGGATCACTGTTATGTCACTGACCAGGCCTTGCATAGTTTCTCGGAGGCCAAACAATTGTGTTCAAAACTTGGTGAGTTAAAATCTATTAATTTTCTTTGACTAAATAATTTAATTCATAGAATTTTTTCTTAAGGAAATAATTTGAAATAATGATTATATTTTGGAAAATATTTTAAAGCACTTGCTATTTTATAATAGCATTATAATCCAATTGCTCTGTGGGGAAAGGTTAAGTATTTGATGATGTAAAAGCTCAATGGATTATTGGAATAATCATTAAAATTTATCAATGTAAGAATAAATACATGGAAACTAAAAGTAAGTGGGAAGAAGTAAATAAAAATGCCAAGTGAACTTTTAAGTAAAAATGGTAATAAATGAGTCAAAAGATTTAAATATAGCTACATATGCTCAGATAAAGAGGCAAAAATTTTACAAAGCTGGCTAAGTTGTTGTTAGGTGCGGTCGAGTCAGTGTCTGACTCATAGCGACCCTATGTACAACAGGCAAAACAGTATTGTTAGTGCTTCTCTGCTATTCATAGGGTTTTAAATGGCTGATTGTTTTTTGGGAGTTGGTTGCTGCATCCTTCTTCCAAACTTACAGCACCTGGTGTTCCCAGGAGGTCTCCCATCCAAGTACTAACCAGGCCCAACCCTGCTCAGCTTCCAAGATCTGACGGGATTAGATGCCACAGTGGTATGGCTGCAGGCAGCTAAGTAATAAATAAAAAATTATAGATTGTCCATTATTTTGTATTAACAAATAAGCTTAGCCTGACCAGGGTAATAAATTCAGAGAAATGTGTGTTGTCCATTCTGAGCAGGATTGCCCTGCATCCTTGGGAAAGCATAAGGAACAGGTCTTTTGTCTTCAGATTTAGCCATTTTAGAAAGAGCAGCAATGATTGGCTCCCTCCTGTGATAAGTTTAGCCTTCAGTCAAGATGTAAAATGACTTCTAGGGACACCACCTAGACTGGTATTTAAAAAAAAAAAAAAAAAAACTCAGCTGTATCCGTGGGAGCAATTTAACCAGGCAGGTGGCATTTAGTTAATTTATTTTGTTAAATGTTTTTCGGAACCCATTATTTTTGGAAGGACTTTTAAATTTTGACATAAATACCAGTTATTTTTTTAAGTCTCTGTGTAAAGCTTGAATTTCCCAATGATATTGTTCATTATAGATTTTTTTTTTCAAATAGCTAGCTCAGAATAAACCACTTGCCAGTTTACATAGAGCTAATTAGGTGCAATTTGTTGTTGTTCAACAGATGATTCTGCAACTATTGTCACTATAGCAAATGAAAATGAGAATAAATTTGTGAGCAGATTGATGAGGGAAAATAGTAATATTACCATGAGAGTTTGGCTTGGCTTATTCCAGCATTCTATTGGTAAGTAACATATTTGTGTGTACAGTGTGTGAAGAAAGTTCTCACTTGTCCTAAATACCAAGTCAGCCTTGCCAAAGAATGTCAAATTGTGGCCAATTCAAATGCTTCTTATTGATTAATAAGCTAGGTCTTCCAGCTGTTCTGGAGGATTATAAATTTTGAATAAATATGTAAATTAGTAATGATAGAAACCTCTAATGAAATAAAAAATCAAGTGGAATCATTCTAGAGGTTTATTCCTAAGATTCTTGGATCAACATCAGGATTTTTTTCTCCTACAACAATGTCTGTGTCCCATGTCCCCAAAAGGAGCCCATAACTTAAATCTCTCAGAGCCCCACTGTATATTGCCCTTCAATTTTACAGCTTATAACTGTTACTCAGAAAATTATCTTCCTGTTATTCTCTTCCCTCTTAGAATATTTTTACCATAGATCAAAATTAAATCTTAAAAATGATTTTTTTTCATGGTCTTAGTAAATTGCAGAGAAATGATTTAGAGAGAATTTGTGGAAGAATTTTTCAATAAAGAATAATAGATATTGGGTTTGAATGAACTTGGTACTGATAAAGAATAAATTAAGAGCACAAATTTTTGTCCTTTGTGCAAAGTTGAATTTTAAATAATTGAACTGAATGTGAATTCTAAAATACTAAGTGCTTTTCAAAAAGAAAGTGAATTCAAACTTGGTCATCTAAATGACTTGTAAATTGTATTTATACTGTCACCACAAGGGGGTGCCACCTCAGCTGGAAAACAAATCATGGGGAGTCCTCCTGAACCCACTTGGACCCTTCTTCCTCCAGCAGCATGACTTTAATGAGTCTTCTTAAAGAAGGGAAATATGGAGCTCTAGAAATGAATCTCTCACACAGTAAGTGTGCAAACATTCTGCACACTAATCACAACACCATGTTCTGTGTCAATGTTCAATAGAACTTTGTACAAAGATGAAAATACTCTATTTCTGTACTGAGATCGTAGTCACTGGCCACATGTCCTTATTGAGCACTTCAAATGCGATATGAGGCTGAAGGACTTAATTAAAATTTTGTTTTGTTTTTAATGAAGCTAATTTTTAAATAGTGGCTCTCATGTAGGATAGCACCATTCTAAGTAAATGAGTTGTTTCAGCCATCTGCTTTTAACTCAGTAATTTAGTAGCACTAAATATAATTGCATCTAATGTCTTTCTTCAGATCAGTCTTGGAGTTGGTTAGATGGATCGAGAGTGACCTTTGTCAAATGGGAAAATACAAGTAAAAGTGGTGATGGAAAATGCAGCATTTTATTAGCTTCAAATGAAACTTGGAAAAAAGTTGAATGTTCAAATGGCTATGGAAGAGTTGTCTGCAAAGTTCCCCTGGGTAAATATGTAACCTGTCCATAAGGAAATGTTTAGCAGAACAGCTCAAGAAGTAAACGTGCAATGCAACTATGTGTGCTCAGTTTTTGTACTTGGTCGTAAAGTATATATGAAGTATATCCAAAATCTTCATTAAATCATGGAGAGTTTCTCTCTGAAAAATAGATTACAAGATACAGTAAATATACAATACATCCCTAGCTCCTAAATGACAGTCCAAATTTTACATATTTCTTTCCTAAGAAAAATGAAAGCTGTCAGAGTATTTGTTGTTGTTGCTGTTAGGTGCCGTCGAGTCAAGTCCGACTCATAGCAACCCTATGTACAGCAGATCGAAACACTTCGTGATTCTGTACCAGGCAAACGATCTTATTTATGTTTAAGCCCATTGTTGCAGACACTGTGTCAATCCATCTGGTGGAGGGTTTTCCTCTTTTGCGTTGACCTGCCACTCTCCCAAACATGATGTCCTTCTCCAGGGATTGTTCTCTCCTGACTACATGTCTGAAATATGTAAGACACAGTT
>VMDO01009002.1:50114-80068 GCA_007922755.1 Pedetes capensis
AGCATCAATTCTTTTTCTGTCTCTCTTGTTCAATGTCCAGCTTTCACAACCATATGATGCCACTGAAAATACCATGGCATGAGTCAGACGCACCTTCGTCTTCAATGTGACATCTTTGCTTTTCAATACTCTAAAGAGATCTTTTGCCACAGCTTTTCCTAGAGCAATGCGTCTTTTGATTTCTTGACTGCTGCTTCCAGGGAGATAATTTCTTTGAAAGTGTTCTTAAGATGTGTTTTATTCTATAGCTTGAATATGTAAAAGCTTAAAGGTCTGTTTCTACAGTTAGTGTTTCCTTTTTCCTCATTCCCAAAAAACTAATGACTAATTTTAAGATAATCTAAAACTAGATTTAACTACTTAAAATATTCCGAGTACCCCCAGTACCAAAGAAAATTTAAAAGAAAATATATTATTTAACTTTAGTTGTAGAAATGAGCTCTAAATTTTTCACATTAATATTTTAAAATGTGTAACATAAAACTTTTCATTTTAATATATAAATATTAAAGATTAAAACTCCAGTTGTAGCAATTGGTATCCCCTTTATGTGCATTGATTTGCTGTGCCCTGGTCTACATGCTGGGATGCACCTGTGAACAAAGCAAATCAGCTACCTCTTCTCACAGAGTTTATAGTCTAATGGAGGAAGACAGATACGTAAAAAAGCAAGTCAAGTTTTGAAAGAGAAGAAAATATCAAATAGTTATAAACTCTGTGTAAAAGAGACTGGGGGGATGGCTATTCTAGATTAGTTTAGCAAGGAAAAAGTCTAAGAGTAGGAGAGGCTGAAGCTGAGATCTGAAAGTTCAGCCCAACAGAGTTTAAGGGAAAGACACAGCAGGCAGAGGGACCAGGCAGAGCAAAGAGCAGAAGGCAGATGGAGCATGCTGAGATCTCAGAGAGGATGCTGGAATGGAGGAAGATAGATGCCAGGCACTTGGGGGGTTGGAAGCAAAGGCCAAGAGTTCTGGTTCTAATCTGAGTGGAATGGAAAGCAACTGTAAGATTTGGGAGGGTAGATGAGAGCAGGGTTAGGATGCTATAAATCAAGAGTTCTGTTTTGGTCATTTTGAGTTGTCAGTATAGAGAAGAGATATCCACGTGGAGATGTCTAGTATGCAGTTGAATATATGAGAGAGATGGTCAGCATAGAGATGGCATTTAAAGTCATTGAACAAGGGCTGAGTGTGTAGCTCAGTAATACAGTGCTTTCCTAGTATGTGCAAGGCCCTGAGTTCCCGCTCCATCAGGGGTGAAATTAGAAAGCCATGAGAAAGGATGAATCCAGCATGCAGAAAAGGTGTCTTGAACAATACTTGAAGTTCAATAGTTACAGACTAAATGAGGTCCTCCGAGAAATTTAAATCATTTTAAAGCAAATAATAAGTCAAACACAAAATTTTACTGCTTTTAGCAATTTGCTATCAAAGTAGAATAATGTTGACTGAGGAGTGATGTTCCCAAAAGAGTTGTGACAAGGCAAGTGAAAATAATGAAAGTGTTTTAATTTCTTTGGAAGAAAAATTCCAGTGTCAATGAAGAGGATTTGAATGAAAAGGGAAAATGCTTAAATTTCAAAAGAAAGCACTTAAGGGTTTTATGATGAGTTTGGATTTTATGTGAAAGCTATGTAACAATCAGGTATTTATTGTCTTTAATTTGTACATGGCTTATATATGTGACACAAAGCTTATGAAGTAAAATCAATAATAATGGTCACTGTTGTATTCTCTCCTCCAATGTCATGCCTTTCCCTATTCTAGGCCCTGATTACAGAGGAATAGCTATCATGTTTGCGGTGCTAAGTGTCTTAGCACTCATCAGTGGACTGATTTGGTTCCTTTGCCAAAGAAACCGTTTCCATTGGACAGGCTTCTCAACAGTTCGATATGAACAAGGAATGAATGAAGATGAGATTATGCTTCCTTCTTTCCATGACTAAACTCCTCTAACCATTTATTAATTTGCACTAATATGTTAAAATTTTCCCAGCATCAGTATTTACTCTGTTCCAAAGTAGAAGTCTTAAGTATCTTTTCAGTTGGTTAGTTTCTATGCTGGTACACATAATTAATTGCCCACTAAAAGCCATATTTATAACTATTTAATGAAAGAGGGCTCACAGCTGGAACTGAAGTCCAGATTGTTTATAAGATAGTAAGTTTAACTAATGTGAATTTCCTCTGTAAGTATGTGGTTGATAACTGGGATATGTACATATCTTAATGGCATTTTGACACAGCTTCTTAGAAAATTAAAACTGGCATACTACTAGGTCACACATCTGCTTTTTAATTTTTCAGAGCACCTAGCCAAATGCAAAGTTAGTACTTCAAGGTAAAAACCCAACTGTAAATAATATCAGTATTCTTTCAAAATAGGCATTTGAAGCATTTGGAAAAAAATTATTAAACAGAAAGGCGTTTACTTCTTACACTGCAGTGGTGCCTCTTGTCAACTTGCTTCATATACTGTTCCAAACATATTTCATACCAATATTATAAAGATGCAAAAGTGTTTCTCTGGTCATAATTATTCATAATACAATGGTTTTTAAAAGAAAATTTAGAACTTAATTCAGGTGTCGTGATGCACACCTATAATCCCAGCACCTTGGGAGGGGAAGTAGGAGAATCATGAATTTGAGGCTACAGTCAGCCTATATAACTTAATGAGATCCTGATTCAAAATAAAATATTTTTTAAAATAATGGGCTGAATGGTGCAGCCCTATGGTAGAGCATTACCAAAGTATGTGTGAATTCCTGGGTTCAACCCCCAAGTATCGAAGGGGGGCGGGGAACCTTAATGTCTTCTAAAGTGTGAGAACATCATTGTTAGATTCATTAGATACCCCGTACCAGTGTGTTTTGGCTTATTAATTTGACTTTTTTTTTTTTTTCATTACCTGAGGGTTGGAACCCAGGGCCTCTCATGTGTACTAGGCAAGTGCTCCACTACTGAGCCACACCCTTAGCCCCTTTGTTATTTTTCTTTTTGGACAGTCTCTCTCTAAGTTGCACAGGCTGCCTCAGGCCTCAGACTTGCAGTCCTGCCTCAGCCTCTGTAGTTGCTGGAATTACAGGTGAGTGCCACCACGCCCAGCTTTTGACTTTCTTTTTTAAAAGGACTCAACTGGAAATTAGACTGTTTGAAAATCTTACAATTTGTATATTTCACATACCATGTCAACTTTTGACTAAGAAGTTTTTATTATTTTGTTGCCTTTTTACATAAGCTAAACAGAAGAGAGGGGGTTTGTGAAGGATATCATTTAGATAAGTTGGATTTTTAAAAATGAGAATTTTACAGTGAAATTCTAAACTTTGTGATTACTAGTAAAATATTTAAAATTTTGAATAATTAAGGAAAGATTGTTTTGTGATTGTTACTTTCAGTTTCACCACCTAGAATGTATTCTTAATAATACCATCCTCTAGACATGGTGAGTGTTTTATTCAGGGTTTAACTTATATTTACTTTAGATTATTTTTCTATAAAATCCATAGATTTAAGTTTGGAGTGTATATACTGACATAATATTGTAAATAATTTTCTAAGACAGTTTTAATGTTCTCTACAACTGTCCTAGCCTGCAGCCATAGCCCTGTGGCTTCTGATCCCGTCAGATCTCAGAAGCTAAGCAGGGTCGGGCCTGGTTAGTACTTGGATGGGAGACCACCTGGGAACACCAAGTGCTGTAGGCTTGGGAGAAGGACCCGGCAACCCACTCCCAAAAATCAATCCACCATTGAAAACACTACGAACAGCAGAGAAACACTGACAATAGTGTTTGCCTGTTGTATGCAGGGTCGCTATGAGTCTGATACAGATTCAATGGCATCTAACAACAACAACTGTCCTAAGCTATTTCTATTGACATATCTTTTATATTTTAGTTCTCTTGACCTATGATCTTTACAATTTTAGTCATTAAGAGTTTCTTCAAGCCTAGTGTGGTGGCTCACATATCCCAGCACTCAAAAGGCAGAGACAGGAAGATTGCTGCAAGTTTGAGATCAGCCTGGTCTACATACTGAGTTTCAGGCCAGTCAGGGCTACATAAGGAGACTTTGTCTCAAAACAAAACAACAACAACAAAAAAAAAAAACATAAAAAATAGTTTTTTAAAGAACTAAATCAACTTGATGTGAAAAGTAAAGCTGCTATAGTGGTGATGCATTATTAACATTTTCTTTTGTCTTCATTAAAGTTTTGGATTTGATCTTTGTTGAACAAAAATATCTCTGGATTGGGCTTTATTGTGTCAGGTGTATAGTCTGATGAGAAATAACATGTCCGGCTATTATAAATTAATTCATTCTTTAAAGGTTTTGTGAACACTTTTTAAAGAATAAATATAATCATTCCTATAGCTCTGGATGTTTGATTTTAGTCTCCTTTTCAGATTCTTCTTTCTCAGTGTGTCTTTCAGTTATCAGAACCAGCAGGGCTTCCATCTGTGTTCCACTGATTTCTCATTTGCTGTACTCCCCTTAGATCCTGTCCACTCCTCCCTGCTGAGTTCAAAGATACAGTTCCAGTTCTTATTTCCACAGAGCCACTGGGCCATCTTGGTGAAAGTCCTTCTCAACATGTCCAACACTGCCCCTGTTCGTTTTCCCTCTTCACTTCCCAGTTCTAGATGTCTCGGAAGACAACCTATTCCACCTTTCTCTAACCCAACCACTATCCAGGATCTGACAAAATTGATCTCTTAAAACCAGACAGCTAAAAAAAGAAAAAATACAAGTAAAACACCTAATGATGAAGCATAGGAGCTTAGGAGACAGAGTAATTACTCCCCCTCTTTATCCCCTTCCCACAGGATTGAATTAGTTTCTTTTGTCAATTAAACTTCACAATTTATACAATTATCCCTAACCCCTGAGTATTCTAAGTTAAAACATTCTCGCTATTATTTACATCTCATCAAATTTAGTATATGTATATTTCTCTTTTTTCTATCCTAGGGCAAGATATTTTCATTATCTTGAAATTCTCACTTGTACAGGATGTGATCAAAAAACATGGTGAATGTTTACATTTAAAAATATATATTACCGTAAAACACACATGGATATTAATCCCCCTCAAAATACTCCCTTGGCTTTGAATGTACTTATCCCATCATTCTTACTACTTTCTGAGGCACTTTTGGAAGTCCTCTTTCATGAGTGTCTTTAGTTTCATCCTTCATGGTGACAACACCCCATGTCACACACTGCTTCCTGTGCAGCGATTTCTGTCAAGTAAAAACATTATGGTATGTTTCATCTACCTTAATCATTGGATCTGGCATCATACAACTTCTGGCTCTTCCTCAAAATCAAAATGACTATGAAAGGTAAACATTTTGAATTGATTTGGGACATCATGACAGCCATGATAATGCAACTAAAGACTTTCATGAAAGAGGACTTCCAGAACTGCTTTAGAAAATGGCAAGAATGGTGGGATAAGTGTTTTTGAAGCCAGGGGGGTGTATTTTGAAGGGCATAAATGGCAATGTGTCTTTTACTGTAATTTTTTTTTTTTTTTTTTTGCCATACTTGGAGGCTGAACCCAGGTCCTTACATATACTTTGCAAGTGCTCTACTACTGGTCTGTACCAGTAGCCCATGTTTTTGTTTTTGTTTTTGTTTTGAGTCAGGGTCTCAGTAAATTATGCAGTCTACCTCCAGCCTCGAACTCATGACCCTTCTACCTCTACCTTCCAAGTTGCTGGGATTACAGGCATGTGACACTACGCCTGGCTTAATTTTTTTCTTTTAATAGTCACTATATCTTTTGATCACATCTCATAGATGGCTGCTGTAGACTTAGTAACTCCCATCCTGATCTCTCTGCCAAGATTTTTCTGGACAAATCAGAGGTCCAGATTCCTTCATCATGGGCTCATTTAATCCCAAAACCCTCTTGGGGAAGCAATGGCTTGACTTGTTAATTAATACAACTACTTTATCTGGCTTAAGGGCTGGGATTTAGCTCAGTTGGTAGAGCGCTGCACTGCAGTCTCTGAGGTCCTGAGTTCAATTCCCAGCACCGCAAAAATGGGAGAAGGGCCTGGCAATCCATTCCCAAGGCAATCCTGAAACAGTTAGCCATTGAAAACCCTATGAGGGTCGCTATGAGTCGGATACTGACTCGACGGCACCTAACAACAACAACAACAACAACATCTGGCTTAAGAAGACAAATTTGAATTCTCAAAATGAAGACTTTTTTTTAGTAAACCTCATGATCTGCACAGTTATCTCTAATTCCTTGAATATTGTAAGTTAAAACATTCTCATTGTATCTACATCTCATCAGACTTGTTGTTGATTGTTGTTGTTGTTAGGTGCCATCGAGTTGGTATCCGACTCATAGCGACCCTCTGTACAACAGGGGAAACACTATTGTCAGTGCTTCTCTGCTGCTCATAGGGTTTTCAATGGCAGATTGACTTTTGGGAGGGGGTTGCCAGGTCCTTCTCTCAAGCCTACAGCTTCTGGTGTTCCCAGGCGGTCTCCCATCCAGGTACTAACCAGGCCCGACCCTGCTTAGCTTCTGAGATCTGACGGGATCAGATGCCACAGGGCTACCGCCGTAGGCTCATCAGACTTAGTATGCATATATTTTTTCCAAGCTAAATTAATCACAAGCCAAACTTGAGAAACTTTTTTCCCATTTCCCAAACTAGTTGTTATATTCTCTTTCAATTAATATTAAGAAGATATACTCTTTGCCTTTAAACTTGGAACCCAGAAATCTCAAATCCTTTCTCATTTCATCAATCTAACAATTTTCTTAGTTCTACGGAGACTTCTCACAAAGCAGATTATTGCCAACTTTATTATTTCAGATCTTTATCCTTTCCCCCACCTAGATTATTTGCACCATCCTTTTTACTGGTCCCCCAGCCTTTTCTCTTCATTCTCCTTTCCCCACTCCCAGCCCCAGGAAGCTGAACCACACAGAAGAGGATTCCCCTTCTGTTTTTATCTAAGGTTATCTAGGCCTATGGGCTGGAGAAGTAGCTCAGTGGTAGAACATTTACCTAGCATGCACAAGGTCCTGGATTCAATCTCCAGAATTACAAAGAGAAAACAAGTTGTCTCTAGATACTTATTTCAGGCCAGTGGAGTGCTCAGCAATGCGAAGCCCAGGGACCTTGTATAAGTTGATTATGAGTCCTAAAAAGTCAGTGGGGCTTGATTTCTAGCCAAGTAACCCTTTAATACATGGTAGGATGAAGTTGGTGTTAATCCAGTTGGTAAACAATAGAGCCCCATGTGTCTGTCAGCTTGTGCTATGGGGGCTTATGTGTTGCTGTGATGCTGAAAACTGTGACACCAGTATTTCAGATACCAGAAGGACCACTCATGGTGGACAGGTTTCAGCTGAGCTTTCAGACTAAGACAGGCTAGGGAAAAGGACCTGGCAGCCCACCTCCGAAACAATTAGTTATTGGAACCCCTATGAATAGCCCTCTCCCCCATGTTGAAAGGTATTCAAAAGATGACTGGGGAAGAGCTGCCTCCTCAAAGTAGAGTTGACCTTAATGATGGGAATGGAGTAAAGACCCTGGGACCTCCATTTGCTGATGTGGTACCACTCGAAATGAGAAGAAACATAGTGACTGCAACAATGGACTAAAGCGTAAAAAGATAGTGTGAATGGCACAGTGCTGGGTAGTGTTTCATTCTGTTGTACATAGGGTCACTATGGGTCAGGCCTGACTCAGTGGCACCTAATACTAAACAATAGATAGGAAAAGTCAGATAAAATGACTCTAAAAATTAGGAATGCTTTGGTGACCTTGGAGCCACAGTCCAGTTGGGAGAGAGGTGAAAAGTGAAAGGGAAATTAGGAAATGGGAAATATGAGATTCTTAGAAGTATGGTGGAAACAGAAGTATGGAAGTACTTTTAGAAGTATGGTGGAGATAAGCCATAGCTAGAGGGAGAAAGAGGGTTGAAGGGTTCTTTTCCCCCCTAAAAGAGGTGAGAAAGAGGGTCAGAGGTTGGTTGGTTGGCTTTTGCAGTGATGGGTGCTGAACCCAGGGCCTTGGACATGCTAGGAAAGCACAATACCACTGAGCTACACCCCCAGCCCTTGGTTTTTTGAGACAGGGTCTCACTGTGTAGCTGAGGCTGGTCTCAAACTCATGATCCTCTTCCCTCTGCCTCCTAAGTTCTAAAAGGTTCACAGGTTTAGAAGATGAAATACAAAAATAGTGGACACAGAGAAGTTGATGATGCAGGAGAAAGAGAGGGAATTATTAAAGGAAGAAGATCTTAGAGAAGAGGCAAAATGTACAGTTCTAAATCCACAAAAAGGGGAACTAGGTTTGGATAGGATGAGGAAGGCTGCCTTCGTCTCTGGGACCAGAAGAGGAAGAACTGCAGATAAGCATTTGAAGATGTTTATCTACATCTAGTGGCTCCATTTTCTTGATGAGTAGAAGGCAAGATCTGCTGAGAAAGATGAAGGTAGCCAATGAGGTCTTAACTTGAAAAAAAGTAATAAAAATTTGATATACACAATGAGGGGAATGGAAGAAAACAATTACCGAGGTAAAAGAAAAGAAAAACACTTCAGAAGAGGCATATAGGACCTAGGTGAACTTCAAAGCTATCTATTTGATTAATATCCTCTTCCTGTCCTCAGTTACTTCAGTAAAGCTGGAGAAGGAGATTTTGAAGATGAAAGTTGGCTGACTGGTTGCACTAGAAGAAAAGGAGTGTGGGGGTGGAAGATATGGATCAAGGCTAGATATGAAAGGGAGAAATAAAAGGCTTAGAAAAATTAAGTCAAAGGACTGGGGTCTGGATCAGGCCAAAGAAGAGGTAAGTTACAGTAAAAAAGAAGAAAAATTAAGGGAATGAGGTACAATTGAAGAGTAGGACATTATAATGAGAAATTTTAGTGAAATATCACATTATCCCAAATAGAAGCAAAAAGTGCTCTGCTTTTGTCATCTTAGCATTAAAAAATGAGGCAGTGTGCACCAGAATTTATAATGGGAAAAAAACATACTTTTCTTTAGTTCAAATGACTTAGAAAAATATCACTGCTAAAATGGGTTAATTGCTTAAATTAGATTGATTCATTAGATTGTCAATTCTATTGTAAATCTAAGCATTATTTGAAAATTGTTGTGGTTAGGTTCCATCAAATTGGGTCCAACTTATAGCAACCCTATGTACAACAGAACAAAATACTACCCAACAGTGCCATTTACATGATATTTAAGCCCATTGCTGCAGACACTGTGCCAATCCATCTATTTGAGGATGTTCCTTTTTTCTCTGACCTGCCATTCTCCCAAACATGATGACCTTCCCTCTTGACAACATGTCCAAAATATATAAGACACAGTGTAGGCATCATTGCCTTCAAGCAACACTCTAATTGCATTTCCTCTAGGACAGATCTGTTGGTTCTTTTGGCAATCCATAGTATATTCAATATTGGTCTCCACCACCATAATTCAAAAGCATCAGTTCTTCTCCTGTCTCCCTTCTCACTCCCTTATCACTGTCCACCGTTCACAAGCATATTATGGCATGAGTCAGAGCCACCTTTGTCTTCAATGTGACATCTTTACTTTTCAGCACTTTTAAAAGATCATTTGCAACTGCTTTTCCAAAGCAGTACATCTTTTGATTTCTTGACTACTGCTTCTGTGGGTGTTGGATTGCAAGCAAAATCTTGGACAACCTCAATCTTTTCTCCATTTATCATGAAGTTGTTTACTAATCCAGTTGTAAGGATTTTTGTTTTGTTGATGTTGAGATGCAATCCATCTGCAGGTTCTGTTCTTTGATCTTCATACTGAATTTGATCTTCATATTGAATTTGAACATTAGCATAAACTAATGCACATTGATGAAATATATTTTAGGGCCTGAGTTGAAGATGAAAAAGAGAATTTTTAATTACATGATTGCACAGAACTGTTCATTTCACTTTTGTAGTTAGCAAGGCAAAAGAGTCCAGAATCAAGTTGTTTACATATTTAAATGTAGAATGCTTTTGGAAAAAGATTAGCTTTCAGTTTGACAACTTGAGGAGAATGGAAATAAGTAACTTGAGCAAGACCTTGATACTTTGGCAAAGAGGCTAAACCTGTAATGGATGGGAGAGCCCAGCAGTAATTGAAGACAGCCTGTGCCACCACTAATACTTTATGACTCTCCTATAGCCCCTTTACCTGCAGCTGTAGCCCTGTGGCATCCGATCCCATCAGATCTCGGAAGCTAAGCAGGGTCGGGCCTGGTTAGTACCTGGATGGGAGACCACCTGGGAACACCGGAAGCTGTAAGCCTGGGAGAAGGACCTGCCAACCCCCTCCCCAAAAAATCAATCTGCCATTGAAAACCCTATGAACAGCAGAGAAGCACCGACTATAGTGTTTCCCCTGTTGTACAGAGGGTCGCTATGAGTCGGATACTGACTCGACGGCACCTAACAACAACAACAACAAATAGCCCCTTTGGTCACATTTCCTTGATATAATCCCTCTGTTCCAGATTGGGCTGCAGAGGTATGGAAAGGGGTAGAAAAGGTTAGACTTGATTGTCTTAATAGACTTTAATTTTTGAGCAGCTTTAGGTTTGTAGACAATTAAGCAGAAAGTAGAGAGTACCTGCATGTTTCCTTACACACACACACACACACACACACACACACACACACACAGTTTCCCCTATTATTCACATCTTCCGTTAACATGGTATGTTTGTTCCAAATTGATAAACCAATGTTGATACTTTGTTATTAACTCAAGTTTATAGTGGGGCTGAGGTTTAACTCAGTTGGTAGAGTGCTTGCTCTGTGTGCTCTGAAGCCCTAGGTTCAATCCCTGGCACTGCAAAAATGGGAGAAGGACCCAGCAGGCATTGCACAGTGTTGGGGAGGGTTTCATTCTGTTGTACATAGGGTCGCTATGGGCTCAACAGCATCTAAAAACAACAAGTAGCAATAAACAAGTTCATAGTTTACATTGGGGTTCATGTGTTCATTTGTTTGTTTGATTGTTTTGTGGGGCTGTGGATTGAATTTAGTGCCTTAAGCATGATAGGCAAGCACTCTACCTCTGAGCTACACCCTCAGCCCTGGAATTCATCTTTGGAAAATTCTGTAGATTTTAACAAGCAGCATAATAATGTAATCTATCATTACAGAATACATTCCGTTCCCTAAAATGCTCTGTGCTTCCCCAGCTTATTCTTCCTGTTGTCTCAGTCCCTCAGCCTCTGGAAACCACTTATCTTTTTACTGTCTCCAGAGTTTTGCCTTTTCTAAAATGTTATGTAGTTGGACTCATCTAATATTTTGCCTTTTCAGATTGGCTTCTCTGACTTGCTGTTAGGTGCCGTCGAGTCGGTATCCGACTCATAGCGACCCTCATAGGGTTTTCAATGGCTGACTGTTTCAAGATTGCCTTGGGAGTGGATTGCCAGGTCTTTTTCCCATTTTTGCGGTGCTGGGAATTGAACTCGGGACATCAGAGACTGCAGCGCAGCTCTCTACCAACTGAACTAAAGCCCAGCCTAGTCTCTGACTTAGCAATACCTATTTAAATTTCCTCCATATCTTTTTGTAGCTTGATAGCTCATTTCCTTTTAGCACTGAATAGTATTTAGCACTGAATGTACCACAGTTTGTTAATCCATTAATTTATTGAATGCAGCCATTTTAGGCAATTATGAATAAAGGTGCTATAAACATTTGTGTACATTTGTGTCTGTGTGTGTCTGTGTATTTGAAACTTGTTTGGGCAAAGTACCAATGAGTGTGATTGCTAGATTGTATGGTAAGAGTAGGTTTAGTTTTGTAAGATGCTACCCATAGTGTTTGCGCCATTTTGCATTCCTTTCAGCAACAAATGAGAGTTCCTGTTGTCTCATATCTTCACCAGCTTTTGTTTGTTATTGTTTTGGATTTAGACCATTATAATAAGTGTGTAGTGATGTTTACTTTTTGTTTTAATTTGTAATTTTTTAATGACCCATGAGGTTGAACATCTTCTCATAAGCTTGTCTTTTTTTTTTTTTTTTGTCTTCCCTGATGAGATGTCTATTTAAACTGCGCATTTTTTAATTGGGTTGTTTGTTGTTGTTATTGTTGTTGTTGTTGTTGTTGAGTTTAGGCTTGACTGTATAGAACTCTTTCACCAATGACATGAGGCTTAACCAAGCAGCCCTGCTTGGCCTTAGTTTGTATTGTCTGGCTCCAGAGACCCTTATGGGTCAAACCATAGTTGCATAATTTATACATATATCATAGCAAACATAGTTTAAAGACTCGAGCTGGGGGGAGCAGTGTCACACACCTGTAATCCCTGCACTCTGGAGGCTGAGGCAGGATGATTGTATTAGGCCCGTCCAGGGTACAAAGCAAGATCCTGTCCAAAAAAGTAAATTGATGAATAGATAAACAAAAAGACTCTTGATGCAGGAACTTGTGACAGAGACATCTTGTCTTGCAGCCATAGTCCACGGAGAGGAGCTTGTGAAAATGAGGTTTATGACATTAGATCCAAAGGAGAAATATAGGAGACACCACCTTAATCAAGTGATCAAAGTTAACATCAGACATATTGACATCGTGTCCCTCCTAAGCAGCATCACTTCTGTGGTACTCTTGCCAAAAACACACAAACTGAATCCCCTCAGAAGGAAACATCAGATGAACCAAAACTGAGGGACATTCTACAAAATTACTGACCAGTACTCTTCCAACGAATTTTGATCATGAAAGACAAAGAATGACAGAAGACTGTCCTAGATTAAAGGAACTCAGGAGACATGGCATCTCAGTGCAATGTGTGATCCCGGATGATTGCATCCTAGAAAACAAAAAGAGCACTAGAGAAAGGGAAAACTGGTGAAATGTGTTAAGTGCTGTAGGTTAGTCAATATTGTACTAGTAGTCATTTCCTGGTCTTTATCATTGTACTGGATGGAGTTACATAAGATGTTGATGTTTAGAGAAGCTGGCCGAAGGGTCACAGAAATTCTTGGACTATTTTTGCAACATTTTGGGAGTTTGAGATTATTTCAGTTCAAATGAAAATTTAAGAAAAGTAAAAGGAGAAGTTCCAGAAGGTAGCACACCAGCCCCCTCCTCGGGCTGTGGACGGCCTGGGTCATCACTAACTAGGTGGAACCTGGGCTCCCTTGCTCTCCGCCCGATGGGCTTCGGCGGTGGGAAGGCTCGGGACTGGGACTCTGCATTTCGGAGAAGCGCTCCCCCAGGCCCGCTCCAGCCAGCAGTTGCCCGCCGCTGCCATCAAGCCGCGGGATAAGCTGCCCACGCTTCTGCTGCACCTGCTGAGCCTCGCCACTGGCATGGTAGCGGGTAAGCTGCCCCTCGCCGCGCCCACTCCTCTGCCTGGGAGCCTCTGCTTCACCCGGTGCCACGCAGACTCACCACACCTATACGACCCGCCGCGACCCAGAGGGGCTGCCCCAGGCCCGACGTCTCGCCCTTTCCTGCGCGACCACCCCGAGCGCCCTGGTGCCTAGCCATCTCGTGCACACCTCTCCTGGTTCAGTGGTTCTGAGAGCCCCTTGGGCAAGGGAGATGACTTAGGATAAGAGAGTGCCCCCTCTCCCACGGTGTCTGCATCCTCAGCGTAGACACCCCTCCGTGGGAAGGGACCAGAAACAGGTTGATGGTGCAGAAAGCAGAGGGTCTTAGGTTTCCTCCACGGGAGTGTTTCAGGGGCATTTTGGGCTGAAATGAGAAGCCGGGACATTGGCAGCTGAGATTTCCCCAGCTGATGCACAACAGGTAAAGGGTGTTGGAGGGGTGGGGGAGTGGGAACAGGCCCTCTTTTGCAGGCAGTATTGTTTGTCCAATTGGTTGGTGTTCAAGTTGTAGAAACAGGAAAACAGTTCAGCCAAATAACCCCTGGATGGAAGAGGGGATGTGACCAGGCACAGCTTGCGTTCCATCTTAAATTTTGTGATTTAAAAAATCTTTGGTCGGCAGTTGTGCAAGTGGCACCTGAAAAATTACACATAATCAGTCATTTCCAAAATGTGTCTTCAGGGAAAAAGACAATTCCATTAAACATGTTTTTCTCTTTAAACAAGTTTACCATACAGACATGTCAGAAATATGTTGATGAGGAAGCTCTGGGAAAGACTTCCATCCAAAAAACACTATTGATTGAGCAATTCCAAGAATTAAGGAGCAAAATAAACAATCGAGTAAATACTTATGTGGGCTTGAATAACAGGATTATGCAAGAGAATTTTACCCTCTGAATTTCAGGGCCTTTTTGTGGTAAGTTCCTATTTGAAGGCTGCTGACAGGCAGGAATATTTTAAAGGCCCTCAGTGTTGGAGGTGGAGGCATAGTAAGCAGCTCAGAACTTGCTTACAAACTCAAAGCCCTTTTGCTGAAAGCTTTTGTTGTAAACCAGCATTCATAACCAGTTATGCCATCTGCTGCCTATCAGAGGAGCAGAAGCAAGATGTGCAGATTTTCACACTGTTCAGACTGTGCACATTAATTTTGCCTAAGACCGGCTGGATTGTGTGAAGAGTGACCTGATTCTGAATTCTCCTTCTGCACCCCCCCATTGCCTGAGCCATCTGAACTTTCATTTAGCCTGCCCTCTACAATGCCACACCAGTAGCATAGCTTTCAGCATCATAGCAACACGCAAGCCCCCCGCAGTACGACAAACTGACAGGCATGTGGGGCTTGAAGGCACCTAACAACAACAACTACGATGCCATACATTTGTAGTCCAGACTCATCAAAAAAAAAAAAAAAAAAAAAAATTTCTTGACAAATTTCGAAAAAGAATCAGTGTTTAGATTTTGGTATCTCTCTCTTCAGACAAGCTGTTTTGACCCTCAATAGAAGACAAACTTTTCTTTGGCAATTTTTATTCTGTTCCTTTTATAAGTCCAGTGTGGATAAATAGGCTTTCCAAGAGCGTTAGAAGAAGTGTATGTTGAATAAATTCATACTGTTAATCAGTTTCCATCAGTCAGGAGCCTGTAAAAATTAATTTTAAAAGGGCATTAACTTTGTCTTTGATAGTTATCCAACTTCTGTGAGCTTCAGTAAAATGGTGATAATTCTTCATAGAGCTGTTGTGAGCTTTAAACAAGAACTCTATGTCTAGTACCTAGTACAGGCATGGTAACCGCTAGCTTTCTCCCCTCTGTTCTCTCATACAAAATGAAGGGTCATTACTGAACTAAAAAACATCACCTGAGTACCAGTCTGTGTTGGATATTTATGGTTACTGAGCATATTCACGGACATGGTAATGTTGTAAGGTTGAAAAACTACTCTTACTGGTTTTCATCATGGTACCTAACAAATCTATCCAGACAAGATATGGTGTCATATTTGGCTTAGAACTAGGGCAAGAAAGAGCTTGTCAAGGTTATCACAGAATTAACTGAATGGCAAGATGTTAGCAGAAAATCTCTTACAGTATTACATAGAGTATAAACTTAATGTTGCAATGGAAATCATTGTTATTGTTCTTTGTTATTTTTGAGTTTATTAGTGAACATGATCTTATGTTGTTCTTAGTTATTAGTTTAAATTCACAATGGACAAATATTCTTTAAATTTCTAAGTAGAGTTCCATGGCATCTTTTTTTAAAAGTTCTTCTGTGTTGGTGCACTTTGCACAGTAGATGATGAGCATGTGTTTATTGGGCCAGTGATTGCCATGAGTAGCAGTGGCATGGGAAGTATGTTCAGAAGAAGTCCTCATTCTGTGGTCATCATGTGGGTCACTAAGATTTCTAATTTTGAGTTGCCATAGCATACAAGCCTGCAGCCCTAGTCCTGTGGCATCTGATCCTGTCACATCTCAGAAGCTAAGCAGGGTCCGGCCTGATTAGTATTTAGACGGGAGACAGCCTGGGAACACCAGGTTCTGTAGGCTTGGGAGACGGACCAGCAACCCACTCCCAAAAACCAATCCGCCATTGAAAACCCTATGAGCAGCAGAGAAGCACTGACAATAGTGTTTCCCCTGTTGTATGTAGGGTCGCTATGAGTCGGATACCAATTCTACGGCACCGAGTAACAACAACATAGCATACAAGCTAAGATAGTTGGCCCTGCCTTCCTCCCTAATGTCATCTCTGACCACACTTCTGGACAGCCAGTCTATTTATTCACAGACCTTCTGGGGACCTTACAAGAACCCAACACTTACAGGTCCTTCTGCATAGATTTCTTCCCCTCGGGTCCTTGGCATGACTGCCCCCACCCCTGCCATTCAGATCTCTGTTCATTTGTCACCACCTGAAGCCTTCCCTGAACACCCCACATTCTCTGTCACATCTCCATGTTTTATTGTCTTCAAAGCACGTCTGCATACATCTTGTTTATTCATCTGTCTTCCTACCTGTCAATCATCTTCCCAGAAGGAAGCTCCATAACAGCAGGCATTTTAAGTTTACTATCTTGTGGGGTTTGTTTTGTTTTGTGTCTCTGTACTTTATTCTGTGTTATTATAAATGGATGGAAAAAATTGAGTGAATGATTTAAAAAGTAGAGAGGATAGTTAGATTTCAATTTCTTTCAAATTATGTTACCTTTACCATGAACTCATTTCATAATTGAATTCAGGTGGTTTTGTTTGTTTGTTTTTTGAGACAGGGTCTCCCTGTGTAGCCCAGGCCATCCTGCAACTTCCTATGTAGACCAGGCTGGCCTCAAACTCACACCAATCCTCCTGCCTCAGCCTCCTGAGTGCTGTTATTACAGACGTGCACCACCACTCTCAGCTCCATAATTGAATTCAAAGCATTGCATCCTTTCCATCTATTGATGTCACTTTTTCTGACACTTATGGATGGCACAGTTATTTTTCAGGGGAAGTTACCTCAAATTAAATACATATTAGAATATTTTGTAAGCTTCAAAATGTTTATGTTTATGTTTCTTCCAGTGAAAAAGTGAAAATCAAGTTGAGTGTGGTGGTGCTCACCTGTAATCCCAGCTACTCAGGAGGCAGAGTCAGGATGATCATGAGTCAAGCCTGTGTAACTTAGCAAAATCTTATCTCAAATAAAAAGTAAAAAATGCAGTGGTAGAGCACTTGCAAAGTATGTGCATGGCCCTGGGTTCAACCCCAAATACTACAAAGAAAAAAAGAAAGGAAGAAAAAGAAAAAGTATAATTAAAATTAGGTATTATTTCAGGACTGCTTCCTTGTTGAGAAGCTTTTAAGAATTTGCTGATATGTTGAAAATCAGAGTTGCAACAGGATTGTCTTCCACGATTTTTCATTTTATATGTCAAATATTTCATTGCTTTTGTGGGTTATTTCAGATTTTGAGAGCAGACCTTGAAACTGAGTCTATAAGAAAGCAGACCAGTAATGCCCAATGAGAAAGGTGCAGATGAACATCTGCCTCCCACTTCTGTGAAGTATTGTCAGGGCAGCTCTGCTGAGGAGGAGGTGAGAGCAGAAGAAAGAGGGACATCTTGGAAGCTATGGTGGGAAGAGTGATGTGGAGCGGGGATGGGGTGTCAGAGAAGCTCAATTTCCTTGGGAGTCTGGAATATCTTGAAACCCAGAGCACAGCCACAGAACCACTGGGTTAGTCAGGAACTTAGAACAGCCACTGCCTCCTCCATTTACAATAAATGTAATAACAGCTCTTCTTTCTCTGTTTTGCCAAAGCTGCCCTATGGCAGGTAAGAGACTGTAACTTGTTTCTTAAGGAGAGAGGAGCAAAGTTCTTCTTATTAATAAGGAAAGAGAAAAAGAAAATCATTGCCTTTCCTTTGTTAACATTTAGAACAAATATGTCCAAGGAACATTTCCTCTCTTCCTCTTATGCTATGCCTGGCTATTAACAATAATAAAAACTTATAAGACAACAGAGAGTTTTATCAGATTTGAATGTAACACAAAACTTCTTGTGGACATGACATTTTATTCTTTTAGCACGTGATAATATTAGTTGAGAATCTACGGTATAAGGAAACTTTTGAGTTAAGTACAGCTTTTAAATTTTACATCAGGCTCCTGAGTTTCTGTACATATTGTATTAGTAGAATTATAAAATTATCAAATCTCTGAAGTCATTTAGGTTCATTATTAATAACTATCTTTCAAGACTGCTGTGAAGAAATAAGAGTAATAGAAAGTTACTTTGCAGAGAGCTTTGTGGGCAAGTTTTTAAACAGGATTACAGCAAAGTTACTTAGCACTGAAGATGACTTAGATTCGCCTTCTGCTCCTGAAGTGCACAGCTTCAACAACTGTCCTCATAGGAGATCTAGCCTCTTTTTAACACTGCTCTTCTCAAGAGTAAAAATAGCCGCCGGAAGCAATGATACATGCCTGTCATCCCAGGGGCCCGGGAGTTGGAGGCAGGAGAATCGCAAGTTCAAGACCAGAGGCAGTCTGCATAATTTATCTAGACCCTGTCTCAAAAAGTAAAAAAATGGGCTGAGGGTGCAGCTCAGTGGTCCAGCACTTGCAAAGCATGCAAGCGCAAGGCCTTGGATTCAATCCCCAGTATCAAAAAAAAAAAAAAAAAAAGAGTAAAAATATATCCTGGACAGTGCCTAATGCTTGTTTCTGGGGCACACACTGTGACCTGTAGCATGTGAAGAGGGGTTTGTGTTGAATAAACTCGAGTTACAGCTAATGCTGCAATGAGCCTAAGGAGCAGGCAGTAGAAAGTTTTTTGGAAGTGAGTCACCAATCTGTTTTCTGTTTTTCTGGTACCCTTTTTTCCCTTTGGTTTGTCACATGTGATTGAACTATTTGACAGTGGTCATTGAGTCATGAATTATCATTATCATCCTCATACTCACTCCCATCTCAGGGGCCTTGTGTTTGCTGTTTCTTCTGACCTGGAGAGCCGCATGACTCTTTCCTTCAGCTCTTTGTCATCTTCAAAATGTAATTTTCCTAGACAGTGTTGTCAAATTACAACCCTAACTCCTAGCCCACACTCAGGATATTGCTCCTCTGTTGTTTTTCTCCTGAGCACATATCAGTGTCTGCATTGCCAGCCTCTCAGATGGCCCGGTGGTATTTACTCTCATGTAACCCAATTCCACTTTGAATAGGGCTGATTTACATAACTGTGATTGTTCGTTTTATGTGTCAGCCTGACTAGGCTATGTTGTTGTTAGGTGCTGTCAAGTCATGTCTGACTCATAGCAACCCTCACAGGGTTTTCAATGGCTGATTGTTTCGGGATTGTTTCAGGAGTGGATTGCCACATCCTTCTCCCATTTTTCCAGTGCTGGGGATTGAACCCAGGTCCTCAGAAAGTGTGAGCAGCCCTCTACTAACTGAGCTAAACCCCATAGGGTGCCTAAATAGCTAGGAATGTCCGCAAGGGTATTTCTGCAGGAGACTAGCATTTGAGTTGGTAAAGCTGAGTAAAGAAAATCTACCCTGTCAATGTGGGCCAGCATCATCCAGTCTGTTGAGGGTCCACATAGAACAACAAGGCTGAAGAGGGTCAAATTCCTTCTGCTTCAGCTGAGACATCCATCTTCTCTTGCCCTCGGACAAAATCTAGGCACTCCTCATCCTCAGGCTTTCAGACTTAGACCAGCACTTACTCTATCACATCCCTTCCCTTAGCCCAGACTCATTTTTCACTCAGGCCTTTAGACTAGAATTAAACCACTGGCTTTCTTGGTTCTCTAGCCTCCTAATGGCTGATCATGGTACTTCTTGGCCTCCCTAACCATGTGAGCCAGATAGATATCTATCTGCCTGCACCAGCACACTATCCACAGGACAGAGCCTTCTAAAGGCCGGTCCTTGTGCTGTAGTTCTGTGTTCAGATGACCGTAGTCCTGGCTGATCTTGATTGCAGCCATATAAGAATCACCAAGCCAAACAGCTGCTTCTGAATTCCTGAACCAGAGATACTGTGTTTATTGTTTTAAGATGCTCATTTGTTATGTCAAATAGATCGCCAATAAATCATCCAACCTATTATTTTACCTATGTTGCTTTTGTGTATCTGCCTCAACTAGAATATAAGCTACAGAGGGCAGGAGTGGTTTTTTCTTTTTTGCTCACTTTGGAATCCCAACCACCAAGAATAACTTTCTTACAACAACTGCCTCAGAAAGGTACTGTTTTTATCCCCATTTTACAAATAAAGGAAGCTGAGGGGCACTGGAAGGTCAAAAACCATACCCAAGATCTTGTTAGAGTCAGACTGGTCTTTACAGCCTTGTTTGCTTAACCAGAGCCCTGCACTTCTATATGTACTATCCTGTGTTATGTTCAGGACAGTAGTATAGTTATTACTGAGGATATCATTGGATTTAAGACACAGTCTCTCCTGACTTGCAGTTAACAACCCAATTGGAAAAATAGAATGAGTATCAGGTAACTACTGTATAGAGCAGGATTCAATGAGTGCTGTAGGAATGTGTATAGTACTTCAAAGGGTAACACAGCTCCTTTTCCAAGAGGAATGGCTGCCTATGATTCTTATACATAGGTCTCTCTGGATTGTGCCATTTTATGTATACTATTCGAGCCACAAATAAACAAAACAAGACTAACTTCTTAAATCAAAAACTGAGTAAACTAGTTGGCAGCCCAAGAGGGAACCTACTCTAAGAACTCTCAGGAGCCCATTTAATTTCTGATACAGTATCCTCAATTTTCTTATTACCAATTATAATAAATCTACATTATCAGGGGTAACCTGAGCATGTCTGCTGTCCTTGTAACCAGAAAAGGCTTCTATATATGTTGCTATTGTGGGTAGGTGCCGTCAAGTCAAGTCTGACTCATGGCAACCCTCATAAGGTTTTCCATGGCTGATTGTTTCAGGATTACTTTGGGAGTGTATTGCCACATCCTTCTCCCATTTCTATACATAGTGTAGGGGGAAAAAAAGTCCTGTAGAAGTTCCAAGTAATTGGACATGACAGGAGGGCAGTGATTGGATACTTTATGGAGAATTAACACACGAACTACCACTGAAATAAGGATATACTTTAATCAGTGGTTGAGAAATCAGAGATCATTTTAATTTATAAAGCATAAGAACCACAAGTAATTTGTCAATTTTACTCAACTTGAGATTTTCATTCTGGAAATGACTCCTTATTTGCTGTCATGCCTTAATACATAATATTCTGTGGTGGCAGAAAGGGATAAGAAGGTAGAGTCCTGCCTTTATATCCTTGTTCTCTCATTCAACAAATATTTATTGAGTCTTTACTACAAGTTTGTCATTGTGGTTTTTATGGTATTCCCTCTAGATGTTTCTCTTTTTCCTTTTCTGCATGGCATGTTCCTGTGAGATTAAGCCCAAATATTACCCACTTTTGAAGTCTTCATATACTCCACAAAGTTATAAGCTTTTTCTTCCATAGTCTCATAGCATCTTACCTATCATACCTTTGCCATGTCTGTTACATCCATCCAGCTGACACTCCTCACCAGATTGACCACTTTTAGGATTTACCTCCTTCTCCTTATCCCTTAGCACTAAGCATTCTATCTTAGTAATGCAGAGGAGTTACAAAGCAAATGCTTGTTACATGGGTGATTGGTGGATGGATGAATAATTGTTGACAACTTGTTCAGCAGTATAAAAGAGGGATTTCTTTCTGCTTTTGGCTATAATGGACTGAGAGTCTAAGACTAAGACTTAGTCTAAGACTAAGACGACTAAGAATAATTAGAAAATTTGGCTGAGATTCCATAAGAATTGTATTTGCAGGCATCACAGAGTTGGTAAGGCTGTTCACTAAGGTGGGTCCAACTTTCTGTGTGTTATTTTTCCCCTTAGGATAGTTTCCAAAATTTTAAACAGAACTTTTGATAGTCTCATGATATTGAGACAAAAATTTGAGTTTTAACTCATCAAAGAGAAGGGCCTCTAGTTCATTGTTGTTGTTAGGTGCCCTTGAGTCAGGTCCAACTCATAGTGATCCTGACAGGGTTTTCAATGGCTGACTGTTTTTCAGGGTTGTTTCAGGAGTAGATTGCCATGTCCTTCTCCCATTTTTGTGGTGCTGGGGATCAAAACAGGTCCTCAGCAAGTACGGAGCAGAGCTCTGCCAACTGAGCTAAACCCCAGCCCCTCTTGTTAATAGTCAAGCTTTTATTTGGAACCCATGGGTTGTGGGCCTCACCAGCATTGCAACACCTCCTCAGGTCAGTTCAATCCCTGAGTGGTTTGCAGTGATCTTTATTACTCTCTCTGCCTACCAGCATCCTTTCTAGAGGTGGATAACATCATTTGGAAATACTACAATGTTTCCTACACTGCATCTGGCATTTGATACAAAACTAGCAGGCATAATAAGAAACAGGCCCAAGAAGGCAAAGAACAAAGAGGATAGGGGAACAGAGAATACGTGACCTAGAAATTACAGTTAGCAGAAATGGACTTCAAAATAACTGTGAGACAAACAAGAACATAGGTGATAAGATTAAGAATTTCACCAAAGGGTGGAGTTAAGATGGCGGACCGATAACACACGCCTTCTGTTCCAGAGTAACGGGAAGCCTCGATTAGGGGTTTAAAACTCAAATTGAATAAATAGAAACAGTGATAATTTAGTTTGAGAGATAGAGAATGAAACTAGGCATACACTGAAACCAAGGATTTGGCTTCGGAGGAGCTACACAGTGGCCAGCATCGGGACAGCCACCATTTCGCTATCACCCAGACGGCGATAGAATCCCGGAGACTTGGAGGGGACTTCGTGCACACACACCCACGGGGGCCGGACCCAACATGGAGTGCAACCTTGGCAGCACACTCTCACCCTGCCTGCGGGACACAGACTACAGATTCTAGGTGAGTCTGCTTGATGTGGCACACGGAATCACCACCCATAGCAGCCACAGAGTGAACGGGGAAGCCGGTGCCAGCAATCCGCGTCTAGAGCTAAGACTTGGCTCCCTCCCTCCGGTTGTGGCGGGTCAGGTCTACAGTCTCGAAGTCCACAGATATATGGGCACACACATACCCGGATCCCAGACACACCAGAGGTGAGCCCAAATCACCCCACTGTACTATGGAGAAATCTGGGGTTTGTGGAGACGACTGAGACCTGCGCGGACAGAGAACTCCTTTTCAGCAGAGCCTAGTGGCACAATTAGCCACAAGCAGAGCAGTTCCGAGCGCGATCACAGCACACAACAAAATCTGTTTCAGATTCCCTCTGGGTCAGCGGGAGAGCATCCCACCCACAAGAGGATATGGTCCTCCCAAGTGGGCGGAAAACCCTGCAATAAAAACTCCACAATAGCAGCCATGTTTCCCCCATGCTGTAGGTTTTGGGAAAGAAATCTCTGATTTGGGGAATTGGTGCCCGAACTACGTGGGACAGGGAGAACTCCAGGGAAGACCCCACAGGTTCCACTGCCTCTCGAACAAAACAATAGTCACAGAATATTTCGTGGAACAGTCTCTTTGGGCACTCTGGGCCCCAATTAAATCCAGGTTATCATGAAGTGTTTGGCTATATCGACCCAATAAGACCGACTGTTATTGCGGATTGTGTGGAAATACTGCCACCCTGAGCTCTGTAGTGTGCACTGCACCCTGCAGTATTGACTCCACCTGGTCGAACTGGGTGTACTCAGATCAGACTCCACTTCCAAGAAAATATGTTTCTCTTTTTTTAACAGCGGTTAACCCAGGGTCTTGAGCCTGCTTCCTTTGTGGAAGCTGAACCGACACGTTGTGCCCCCAGCCCATATATTTTTTGCTTTTTGAGACAGGGTCTTGCTGGGCTGCACAGATCTCGGGCTTGTGACCCTCCTTCCCCCATCCCCCAAGCCACTGGGATTCCAGGCGTCCATCACTGGACCTGACTACAAGAGTTTTTATTTGTATGTGGGAACATCTATACGTGAGGTCTGGAATTTTATTTTATATTTTATTCTATTTTCTCTTTTTTTTCTTTTTATTTTACTTTTTTAAAATTTTTATTTAATTTTTATTTTATTATTATAATTTTTTTTTTCTGTATGGGGGTTTGAACTCAGGGTTCTGTGCCTGCTTGTTTGGTAGGTGCTGGACCGCCGCGCTGCACCCTGGGACCCTTTTTTTTTTTTTATCTTTTTGAGACAGGGTCTAATTGGGTTGCACAGAAATCGGGCTTGCGTCCCTCCTGCCTCCAACCCCTAAGCCACTGGGATTGCAGATGTGCACCACCGCATCCAAATACAAGTGTTTTTGTTAGTGTTTGGGCGAGTATATGTGTGAGATTTGCCTCTGGTTTTTTTTCTTTCTCTTCTTTCTTTCTTTCTTTTCCTTTTTATTTTTCTCTTTTTCTTCCCTCTTTTTCTTCCTTTCTTCTTTTACTCCCTTCCCTTTTTCTATCCTCCTTCTCTATTTCTTAAGCTATATATGTGTCATTGTTTTAATCATTTATCCCTTAAATCTTAACCTTAACTTTAATTTTGACAGAAATTTCTATTAGCCTCTGTCCTCTACCTCCTCCTTCCCCCTCTTCTATCACCAGATCCCCCCCTTTCTCACCCCACAGAAGAGAAACAAAATCTATCGCCTCCCTAATCCTTACCCCCCTTGGAGTTGGGCTGGTAGATTAAAGTGTCAACCACTCAGACCAAATAGCCGAGAACATACCCAGCTCATAAGTTCTAATAAGCACCACGGATTCAGCATCGATTTCAAAGGAAGTTGAAGTTCTGAATAATCAGGAGACACAAATTCTATTTCCTGGATCACATTATGGGCAAATCAAGCAAAGCGATAAAAACCACAAGGGGGCAGGATGGAGCTGAAGGCTCCACAGATCATAAACCCCCAACAGATCATTCCAATGACTCGCAATTCTTAGAGATCTCTGAGTCAGAGTTCAGAGTCATGGTTATAAGCATGCTAAGAGAAATAAAAACAAATACTAAAAATACACTGGAGATAACTGAAAGAAAGATTTCTAATTTGGAAGCTGCTCTGTCATCCCAGTTAGAAATAATTAAGAAAAATCAAGCCACTTTTCTTGATACTCAATCCAAATTATCAGAATTGAACATGGCTAAAGAATCCTTCTCTTCAAGACTGGATGAATCAGAGCAAAGGATCTCTGAGGCAGAAGATGACATAAACGAGCTGAAGCACAAGCAATTAGAAAGAGAGTCAATGATAAAAGTTTTTTAAAAAGATTTCCAAGAGAACTCAGGGTGAAAAAAGAAATATAAGAATTATGAGTATTCGTGAACAAGAAGGAAGAATCACTGGAGGCCTTCACAACCTAGTAAATGATATCCTCAAGGAAAATTTCCCAAAGATAGCACAGGAAATGGATATATACACCACTGAGACTTTCAGGACTCCCATGAAGGCTGTCTTAAATACATCATCCTCGAGACACGTCGTGGCTCAATTCCTATCATTAGAGACCAGAGACGCTATCCTGCAAGCAGCAAGACAGAAGCCCCTTAATACTTATAAAAAACAGCCAATAAAAATTACTGCAGACTTTTCCATATCAACATTGAAAGCTAGAAAGGAATGGGCACAGGTGATTCAAATATTAAGAAAAAACAATCTCCAGCCTAGACTAATATATCCAGCAAAATTATCTTTGATAATAGATGAGGAATATAAGACATTTAATGACATTGAAGCTTTTAAACGATATGCAACTACCAAGCCAGCACTGGAGAGGATAATAAATCAATTATCACATCCAGGAGAGTTAAGACAACCCTACAAAGGAAATCAAAGAACCGGTTAACTGAGATGAGTCCAACACAAGAAAGGTCCAAAGCAAACATGAATCATAAATCAGTAACAGGTAATGATTGGATAAATGACAATAAATGCTCCTCAATAATCTCTATTAATGTAAATGGTCTTAACTAACCAACTAAAACACAGAGATTGGCTAATTGGAGGAAAAAACACAAACCATCAATATGTGGTATTCAAGAAACTCATCTAACTCACAAAAACTGGAATAAACTGAGAGTTAAGGGCTGGAAAATGTATAGCTAGCAGGGGGGGAACAAAAAAAAAGCAGGTGTTGCAATTCTAATTTCAGATAGATTAAATTTCATTCAAAACTAATTAGAAGAGACAAAGAAGGACACTACATTTTAATAAAAAGAACAATTGATCAAGAACCAATAATGCTCCTAAATATTTATGCCCCAAACACAGGGGCACCTAGCTTTATAATCAAACTTTATGGTATATAAAGAACTTTACAGGAGCAGACTCAGTAATAATGGGAGATTTCAATACCATGCTTTCATCAAGAGACAGGTCATCAAAACAAAAAATCAACAGAGAAACATCAAATCTAATCTCCACCCTAAACCAGTTGGATCTCACAGATATATACAGAATATTTCATCCACATGATGAGGAATACACATTCTTCTCAGCTCGACATGGTATGTTTTCTAAGATAGATCATATGCTAGTCCATAAGAATTCCCTCAACAAATACAACAAATACAACAAATACAACAAATAGAAATTATCCCCTGTTCCTTATCAGATCACAATGGAATAAAATTGGAGCTCAAGAACAAGAATAATTCCAGAAAATTTACAAACTCATGGAAACTGAATAATACACTGCTGAATGACCAATGGATTGTTGATAAAATCAAAATGGAATTTTAAAAATTCCTGCAATCAAATGATGATGAAAACACATCCTACCAAACATATGGGATACAGCAAAGGCAGTTTTAAGAGAGAAATTTATAGCATTAAGTGCCTTCATCAATAAGGTGGAGAAGAGCCAAATAAGTGACCTAATGACGCACCTTAACATACTAGAAATCCAATAACAAATCAATCCTAAAAGGAGCATCCAAAAAGAAATTACAAAAACAAAGGGAGAAATATCTCAATTAGAATCTAAAAAGATAACTCAAAAAATAATAAGACTAAGAGCTGGTTCTTTGAAAAGATTAATAAAATAGATACTCCTCTGGCCAATCTCATCAAAAAGAAAAAGGAGAAAACTAATATAGTAAGGATTAGGAAGGAAACGGGTCCATAACCACTGACTACAATGAAATACAGAAAATCATCAGGGATTACCATGAGAGATTGTATTCCCAAAAATATGAAAATACAGAAGAAATGGATAAATTTATTAACACATATGACTTACTAAAGCTAACCCCAGAAGAAATAAGTGACCTAAACAAGCCCATTACATATACTGAAATAGAAAAAGTAATAAAAAGTCTCCCAACAAAGAAGAGCCCAGGTCCTGATGGATTCATGGCAGAATTTTACCAAACTTTTAAAGAAGATATAATACCTGTCTTCCTCAAATTATTCCAAAAATTAGAAAAGGAGGGAACACTCCCAAATTCATTCTACAAAGCTACCATCACCCTGATACCTAAACCAGGGAAAGATTCATCTAAAATAGAGAATTATAGACCCATCTCCCTTATGAATCTAGATGCAAAAATATGTAATAAAATTCTGGCAAACAGAATCCAGCAGCGTATTAAAAAGATTATTCACCATGACCAAGTGGGATGTATACCACAGATGCAAGGCTGGTTCAACATACGGAAATCAATTAATGTAATCCAGCATATCAAGAAACTGGCAAACAAAAACCACATGATCATCTCGATTGATGCTGAAAATGCCTTCAACAAAGTGCAACACCTTTTCATGATAAAAACGCTGGAGAAGATAGGTATAACAGGCAAATGCCTTAATTTCATAAAAGCCATTTATGATAAACCTACAGCCAACATTATATTAAATGGAGAAAAACAAAAACCATTTCCTCTTAGATCTGGAACAAGACAAGGATGTCCTCTCTCTCCTATTCTATTCAACATAGTAATTGAAGTCCTTGCCAGGGCAATCAGACAAGAGAAAGAAATCAAGGGGATACAGATTGGCAATGAAGAGGTCAAATTATCCTTATTTGCAAATGATATGATCCTATACCTGAAAGAACCCAAAACCTCAACCAGAAAACTGCTAGAACTAATTAACTCCTTCCACAAAGTCACAGGTTATAAAATCAACACACAAAAATCAATCCTGTTTACACCAACTGCAAACAGGAAGAGAAGGAAATTTCAGAAAAAATACCATTCGCAATAGCCCACCAGAAAATTAAATACCTTGGAATCAATCTAACCGAAGACCCTTCAGATCTCTACAAGGAAAATTTCAAAACATTAAAGAAAGAAATAGCAGAGGACACTGAAAAATGGAAAGACCTCCCCTGCTCCTGGATAGTGAGAATTAATATTGTAAAAATGGCTATCCTACCAAAAACAATCGATAGATTTAATACAATGCCCATTAAAATTCCAATGACTGACTTTGCAGAAATAGAAAAAAATGATCCAAAAATTCATGTGGAACCACACCAGACCACATATAGCCAAAACACTCTTAAGCTGCAAAACTAATGCAGGTGGAATCACAATCCCTGACTTCAAGCTATACTATAGGGCAGTGGTAGAAAAAACAATTTGGTACTGGCACAAAAATAGGTCTGAAGACATCTGGAACAGAACAGAAGACCCAGAAATACCTCAACACACCTATAGCCACCTTACTTTTTACAAAGGAGCAAATCAAGTAAATTGGAAAAAGGACAGCCTTTTCAATAAGTGGTGCTGGGAAACATGGTCATTCACATGCAGGAAAATGAAAGTGGATCTGCATCTCTCAATATACACGAGAGTTAACTCAAAATGGATAAAACATCTCAACATAAAACCAGAAACTTTAAAACTTATAGAAGGCAAGATAGGCAACATACTCCATCATATAGGCATAGGAAAGTATTTCCTTAATAGGACTCCACTTGCTCAAGAAATTGCAACAAGAATAGATAAATGGGATTACATAAAATTAAAAAGCTTCTGCACAGCAAAAGAAACAATTAACAGAGTCAAGGAAACCCCCATGGAATGGGAAAAAATCCTCACATTTTATACACCAGCCAAAGGTCTAATTACTAGAATTTATAAAGAACTCAAGAAAAAACTCCCCCCCAAAATAAAAATAACCCAATACACAAGTGGGTAAAGGAACTGAGTAGACAGTTCTCAAATGAAGAGGTCCGTAAAGCCATGAAACACATGAAAAAATATTCACTATCCCTAGCCATTAGGGAAATGAAATGCAATTTAAAACAACTCTGAGATTTCATCTTACACCAGTAAGAATGGCCAAGATCAATAAAACAAACAACAACAAATGCTGCCGAGTTTGCAGGGGAAAGGGAACATTCCTACATTGTTGGTGGAGCTGTAAATTGGTCCAACCACTGTGGAAATCAATATGGAGGTATCTTAAAAATCTGAAAATAGATCTACCGTATGACCCAGCTATAACACTATTGGGAATTTACCATAAGGGAGATGGGTCATCATACCACAGAGACACCTGCATCTCCATGTTCAATGCAGCGCTTTTCAGAATAGCAAGGATATGGAATCAACCAAAGTACCCTTCAACAGAAGAATGTATAAAAAAAACTATGGTACATATACATAATGGAATACTACTCAGCAGTAAAAAAAAAAAAAAGGAAATAAGGTCATTTGCAGCAAAATGGATGGAATTAGAGAAAATTATTTTAAGTGAACTAACACAAGCTCTGAAAGAGAAACACCACATGTTCTCACTCATATGTGGGAGCTGAATCAAAATTATAAGAAGGAAAAAATCCTACACAAAGGTCAGTTCATAATAAAAGTTTTCTCTAAGAATGGTGTTATTATAGATGGTCTAAAAAATGCATATAATAGTTCTGACAAGGTAAAAAGAAAGTTCACTGCAGGAAAAGTTTCTATCTTAAACAGAAATGGAACCCAAGGATATATCAAAAACTATTACCATAAAAAGACAAGTAAATGGTAGAGAAGTCTTTGATGGGGGGTGGGATGGGGGAGAAGCATACAAGAGGGTAAGGGTGAACCTATATGAATAATGTACAACAAAATGCATATATGGAAATGTCACA
>VMDO01009003.1:0-80053 GCA_007922755.1 Pedetes capensis
CTGACAAGATAATAACAAAGTTCGCTACAGGAAAAATTTCTATCTTAAACAGAACTGGAACTCAAGTACATATAGAAAAATATTACCAAGTAAATCATAGAGAAGACTTAGATGGGGAGGGTGGGGGGGAAGCATATAAGAGGGTAAGGGGGCACCTATATGAATAATGTACATCAAAATGCATATATATGTAAATGCCACAATGAAAAGCATGTCAGAATGAATCACATTAAGGTGTAAAAATGTCCAATAAAAAATAATAATAGTATAACCTCATGATTTACAAATCATTGCCATGAAATCAAGCAAATTCTGCAAATCTCTGTCCCCTTTCACTTCTCCCTGGAGATGATATATTTGTCATTCAAGCATTGCATGAATATGGTATGATTTCCAGAAAATGGTTAATGTTAAATTTTATAGAGTTGTATGCTGTGCCCAGAATCTTTTCAAGCCAACATTTGGGTGGTTGTTGAAATGTTGTGCTCATTTTAGGCACTGAAACAGAGGAGGCAATAAAAATGGCTCCCCTTAGTTTGGTATTTCAGTTATTCAACAGGTGCATCTGAATAAAAGTTCTACCTATGTCTTAGTGAGATGACTGACTTAATCTGTTTTCTTTGTTTAGCACATCAACTTTATGACTCATGGACAAAGAATCTTACAATGTTTATTTAATGATTTTTTGATCAACAATTCACTGATGGAATAATTTTGACAGCAAGATAATTTGCTTTGTATGAGGGAATTGTTAAAAACCAGATGGAATATTTTGGGACCACTGGGAAAAGTGGTGGTTAAAATATTTCTTAGTTTTATTTCCTTTGTTTTCTTTTTAGAATTGTAAAATACACACAACAAACTTTACTTTTTTAACCATTTTAAGTATGTAATTCAGTGCCACTAAGTACATACCTATTGTTCTGCATTTCTCTCCAGCATACTTCTCCAGAACTCTTTTATCCTCCCAAACTAAAACTCTCTATATATTAAACAGTAATTCCAATTTCTCTGGCAACCACCATTCTACTTTCTGTCTGTATGAATTTGACAATCCTAGGTACTTCATGTAAGTGAAATCATACAATAATTATCATTTTGTGACTAGCTTATTTCACTTAGCATGAAGCGATGCTTTCATGATGTAGCATGTGTTGGAATTTCCTTCTTTTTAAGGCCGAACAATATTCCATGGTATACATGCACGCACGCATCTACACATGTTATATTTGGCCTACCCATTCATTCATTGATAGCCATTTGGGTTGCTTATACTTTTTGGCTCTTATGAATAATGCTGCTATGAACACAGGTATACAAATCCCTGTTGGAGTCTCTGCTTTCAATTCTGTTGAGAGTACATCATGAGATGAAATTACTCGATTATACGATAATTCTATATTTAATTTCCTGGGGGACCATCATACTATTTTCCCTGGTGGGTACACTATTTTGCTTTATTACCAGCAGTGTACAAGGGTTCCAGTTTCTTCACCTCCTTACCAACACTTGTTTTCTGGTGTTTCTTCTTGATGTTGTTTTGTTTTATAATAACCATCCTTAATGGATATGAAAGGGCATCTCATTGTGGTTTTGATTTGTGTTTCCCTAATGATTAATGATGTTGAACAGCCTTTCATGTGCTTATTGACCACTCTTCTTTGGAGAAATGTCTATTCAAGCCCTTTGCCTATTTTTGAATCAGGTTGTTTGTTCTGTTGTTGGTGGGGTTCTTGTTGTTGCTTGTAAGAAAGTCTTATTGCTTTTTAAACCTGATCTTTACGGTTATTTAACGTAAGCCTTTATTTCCTCTCCTTTGAAATGAGAATGGTATTAGTTACTAGCACAGAGTTGTAAGGATGTCATGAGATAAGGTAGTTCAAGTTCTTAACAAGTTATTTGGCATAAAATACCATGGACTTCCAAAAGAACCAACAAATCTGCCCTAGAAGAAGTGCAACTAGAGTGCTCCTTGGAAGCAAGAATGGCCAGATTGCGTCTTACATATTTCGGACATGTAGTCAGGAGAGATCAATCCATGGAGAAGGACATCATATTTGGGAGAGTGGCAGGTCAACGCGAAAAAGGAAAACCCTCCACCAGATGGATTAACACAGTGTCTGCAACAATGGGCTTAAACATAAATAAGATCGTTTGCCTGGCACAGAATCCGCAAGTGTTTCAGTCTGCTGTACATAGGGTCACTATGAGTCAGACTCAAGTGGACGGCACCTAACAACAACAACAACAACAATGCGCTCATTAAGTGATACTTTTTGGTTCTTGTCATATCACACCAAACCACAGAAGCTGTAGGGATGAAACTAGGACTTAATCATCCAGATCTGTCCCTCGTTAGAGCCCTAGCCCTTAACTCATCTTTTTTTAGTTTTATATGATGGTTGGGAAATAAATATATTCCTCGATATATATATATATATATATATATATTTTTTTTTTTTTTTTTTTTTTTTTGATGGTACTGGGGGTTGAACCCAGGGCCACATGCTTGCATGCTCTACAAGTGCTGGACCACTGAGCTGCATCCTAAGCCCTTTTTTTTAACCTTTTTTTTTTTTTTTTTTTTTTTTGAGAAAGGGTCTCACTGTTATGCAGACTACCTCTGGTCTCAAACTTTGCGATCCTCCTGCCTCCGCCTCCCGAGGCATTGGGATTACAGGTGTGCGTCACCGCGCCTGGCTGTCTTCCTTAATCTTTTAAAAAATATTTTCCACCATAGTGCTGATAGAAAGAAGCCAGCGTAGTCTATTTGTATATTTTAGAATTATGGGAAATAGTTCTGAACTAATGATGTCCTGAAATGAGGTTTTGCTCTAAATTCAAAGAAAACAATATTATTGCAATATCAAGCAATTTAGTTTCCTAGGTGACTTTTGAGATTATGGCAATATTTTGGTTGTTGGTGATTCTCGTTTAAAAATATTTAATCATTCTGAACAGTATTTTAAAACCTTCATATTGGAGTTCTAAAGATAACTTCCTGTTTTTATCATTAATTCAATTGCTGTTATGACAACTCTTTATTGAGAAGAAAAAGAAACCTAGGAAACACATCAGCTATTACCAGATGGGCAAAGAAAGTCAATTCAAGGTAAATCCTGGAAACAAACAAAATAAATCAGCAATTCTGTTTTGTTTTGCCTTTGTTCTGAGTCAAGAAGTGATATTCAGTCTCTAGGGAAAACCCAGGGAAGGGCATCCTAGAAAATACCTAGAAACTTTTTTCCTAAAGTCCAAATATAGGTACGAAATCTTGTAGGCACCTCATCTCAAAATGACATCAAACATGATTCAGCATCCATAATGGTATCATAAATACATAATGAAGAAGCAATGAATAATTGACAAATGAAACAAACTGTCACCAAGTGAAATGTAGAGTAAAAACACTTGATATATATTTTGCATGATGCACGTATTTTATATGGAATTGGGGGGCAGCAGATACATTTTCTAAATTCCATCAAGTTAAAGTCTGAATGGGTGTTTCCTTTTGACCATTGCTAATGTATTTCTTTTGGGCTGGGATTTAGCTCAGTTGGTAGAGTGCTGCGCTGCAGTTTCTGAGGCCCCAAGTTCAATTCCCAGCACCGTAAAAATGGGAGAAGGACCTGGCAATCCACTCCGACTCGACGGCACCTAACAACAACAAATGTATTTCTTTTAGATATCTGAGACTTCCCCAGGTTTATTTCTTTAAAGCTTAGTCATTTGTTGAAACTAGTTTCTTGTCAGAGCACTGTCCATATTATACACTTAAAATACATACAAGGGCCCTAGGTCTATGGAGATCGTCCATTTAAATATTGCATTTTGATAAGCTATATAGCACACACTGTACAGTACAGGTATAGGAAAAAAGTGCCACTTGCGAAACAAATTTGTAAGGTTCTGCACATGGCTGAGTGAACATCTCTAGTAGTGCAAATGATATTTGACAGCTCATAATATATCTCTACAGATATTGACAACAGTGGGTATGTCAGTGACTATGAACTTCAGGACCTATTTAAGGAAGCAAGCCTTCCTCTTCCTGGCTACAAGGTGCGCGAGATCGTGGAGAAAATTCTAGTGGTTGCTGACAACAACAAAGATGGCAAAATCAGTTTTGAAGAGTTTGTGTCAGTAAGTAATATAATCCTTTTCTGGCCACTGATCACATTATTTCAGGCAGAATTTTAATAGTGTTACTGCAACCTTTGGTTAGATCTGGCTGCAGAGGCCAGACAAAGCAGTGCTTTCAAATGATGATAATGCTTATAACAATTATTTTTGTGAGCCAAGTACAGTGGCATGAGCCTGTAATCCCAGAAACTTGGGAGGGAGAGGCAAGAGGATCACAGGTTCGCAGCCAGAGGCAGCTTGTGTCACTTAGTGAGACCCTGTTTCAGTTTTAAAAAGTAAAAAATGGGCTGGAGGTGCAGCTCAGTGACAGAGTGCTTGCAAAGTGTATGTGTGAGGCCCTTGGTTCAGCCCCCTAGTACTACAAAAAAAGATTATTGTGGAAACAATTTCTACAAGCGATTCATAAAACATAAGAGAAAGGGCCAGGCGCGGTGGCACACACCTGTAATCCCAGCGGCTCGGGAGGTGGAGGCCGGAGGATCGCAAGTTCAAGACCAGAGACAGTCTGCGTAACTGGGTAAGACCCTGTCTCAAAAAAAAAAAGGTAAAAAAAAATGGGCTGGGGGTGCAGCTCAGTGGTCCAGCACTTGTAGAGCATGCAAGCGCGAGGCCTTGGGTTCAACCCCCAGTACCGCAAACAAACAAACAACAAAGAACAACAACAAAAAATAAAAATAAAGGAAAATACCATTGAATGGAAGTCAGGTTTAGATAATAGTCATTCATGCCCTAGAATGACTATATTTGTGCTCATTGTTTATTGATCATTAATATAACTGAATAAATATTTGTTGTGAAATATTTATAAACTATAAATGATAAGGCTTTGCATTCTTCATTCATTAATCAAGTATCTGAGCTGCAGGCACTGTGGATAATGTGATTAGCAAAAAGAGACATGGTTCCTGCTTTCATGGAGTTCATGTGAGGAAGACAGATTTACTCAATGGATAAAAGATACTAGCTATAATTGCTATGATAGAGTGTGGTACAGCTCCCATGAGAGTTTGTAGTAGACCGAATTGAACTTGGAGGGGGTGCTGGTGAACTGAAAGACTCAGAGAAGGTATCCCTCAAGCTGTGAAGACTGAGCTGAGATCTGAAGAATGATGTTCAACAGAAAATAATGTGGGACAAAGGTAGAGGTGACAGTGTATAGATAGTCTCTATAGCTTTAGAGGTGATAGAAACTCTCAAGCAATTGAAAAAAGGATTAGTTTCTCTGGAGCTGAGATTGTAAGGATAAGGGAGGTAGCTAGAGAAGTAAATAGGAGTCAGATCACGTACCACCTTGTAGCATATTTGTTTTTATCTTAAGAGCAAGAGGAAGTAAATGAAGTGAGAAGAATACAGTGTGAGGTGATATGATTAGATTTGTATTTTAAAAAAGCTAAATCACTGACTGCTGTGTGGAAAAAATGATTGAATTTACTCTTGGAAGTCTCTGGAGAGTCCAGTAAGAGTGACTGGGAGAAGAAGCTTCTGTAAGCCTATGGTATTTCCTAAAAAAGGTGCCTTATTTACTTTAACATTTATGCACCTGGGAAGTTTTGGCAGGAAAACACCTTTGTTAAAGCATTTTGAATCTTTATCTTATAGCTAGTTATTTCTTAGGTTTTCAGCACAAAAGACCATGGCAAATCAAGAAGAATAATTTTAATGTATTCAATTTAAGCTTAGTTATAGCTTGTTCCAGTGATTGGGGTGAATACATTTGTCCATTCTGTGTTACTGGTAAAATGAAGTGAGAGTTATCTGTCTATACAATCATTAAATATGAGAACACTTGATCCATATTTATTTTGGTGTTACTTCAAATAAAGAAGTCTAAATAAATATCCTTCATGTCACCTGATTGTTTATGATTATTTGATCAAGTCTCAAATTTACTTATATTCCATTCCAGCTAATGCAAGAGTTAAAAAGCAAAGACATCAGCAAAACATTCCGAAAAATAATTAACAAGAGGGAAGGGATTACAGCTATTGGAGGAACTTCATCCATTTCTAGCGAGGGCACCCAGCACTCTTACTCAGGTAACCTACCATCCCAAATTCCATCTTCTAGTCATTGATTCATTTAATAAGTGCCACATTTCATCAAATCTGAGATGCCATTGTGATTCATACCATTATTTTATGTGCCATTGAAGAAAAAACACCCCTGAAGGCTTAATTATACCACATCATCAAATTTGAAATATATCTCAATTGTAGAGATTTAAGAATGAAAAATCTTACAATCATTGAAATCAATGAGTTCCTACTATGTGCCAGATTCAGTGAACATCAGAGATTAAAAACAACAAAATGGAAGTTTGTATTTCAGCACTGGATGTGTTTCATCATGACTTTTGAAATATTTTTAAGGTTTTTTTTTTTTTTTAATGGTGGTGCTGGGGATTGAACCCAGTGCTTTGTGCACTCTCTGGAGGTGCTCTACCACTAAGCTTTACCCCCAGCCTTAATCATGACTTTTGAGTGGATTTTTCATCCTGATTGGTAAGGTGGCTTTATATTTAGATATGATCTAGGAATGGTGAAGAGGCTTATTATAAAGATTTTTCCCTTCCATTTTCCCAGAGCTGAGATTCTTGATTCACTTTTTTATCAAGCAACCAAATGACTAGAAAGCAAGACACCTGATTTGCTTGATCTGATAGAACCACTGGATTGTTGCCCAGTGGGAAATCCAGAGTCACATTGTTAAGGTGTTTGCCCCTTGGTAAGCTTACTTCTCAGGGTCAAGATGTCTAAGAACCTTTGGACATGTTCTTTCTTATTAAGGTAAACATAATTAGAACTGTACTGTTTGTTTATTTATTTATTTATTGCTTTGTAATACTTGGGAGTTGAACCCACATTACAAGTGCTCTACCACTGGGCTGCACCCTCAACCCATTTTTTATGCAGTTATGCAGGCAGCCTCTGACCTTGAATTTACTATCCTGCCTCTGCCTCCCAATCACTGGGATTACAGGCATGCACCACCACGTTGGCTAGGACTGTGCTTTTAATTTTTTTTGCAGTACTGGGGCTTGAACCCAGGGCCCCGTGCTTGCATGCTCTGCAAGTGCTGGACCACTGAGCTGCATCCCCAGCCCATTTTTTATTTTTGAGACAGGGTCTCGCTAAATTACGCAGACTGCCTCTGGTTTCAAACTTGCGATCCTCCTGCCTCCGCCTCCTGAGCTGCTGGTATTATACTGGTATTATAGGCGTGCACCACCATGCCTGGCCTGCTTTTAAAATTTTTGATAAAATTCTGTCTTTCTTCCTTTGAAGTCTGCATCTGTTAATTATCCTCTTCATTTTTTTCCTTTCTCATTGGCTTTTCTTCTAATGATATACTCAAATTTCTCCTATCCATTGTATTTTTTCCTAACCTTTTTCCACTAGGTAAGTTAGTGGAAAAAGCAGATGTTTATAACTGCTACTTTTACTTTTTGAAAGGTATTTACCCCTTACCTCAGTTTCTGCCTGTCCATTCTACTGAAATGACTTTTTAAAAATGATTGAAATAAAGTATGCATTCAGTAAAGTGCTGCAATCTTTTTTTTTTCCCAGTCCTTGAACATCCAACCCAGGTCCTCACACTTATTTACAAGTGCTCTACCACTGGTCTGCACCCCTAGCCCATTTTTTATGTGGTTCTTCAGGTTGCCTCAGGGCTCAAGCTTGTGATCCCCTCTGCCTCAGCCACCCCAATCACTGGGATTCTAGAGACATACGCCACTGCACCGAGCTGCTGCAATCTTAAGTATACAGCTCAATGACTTTTACATGTATACACATCCATGTGTGGAGCTGGGCTTTAACTCAGTTGGCAGAGCACTGCTCAGCACTCTCTGAGGACCCAGGTTGGATCTTCAGCACTGCAAAAACAGAAGGACTTGGCAATCCACTCCCAAAGCAATTCTGAAATAATCAGCCATTGAAAACCCTATGAGGGTTGTTATGAATGGGACCTGACTAGACGGTACCTAACAACAACAACAACAACAACAACAACAACATACATCTATGTAGCTCCCAACCAGATCAAGATATGGAGTATTTCTATCACCCTGTGTGGCTTCCTCATGCTGTTTTTGCCTTCTGGCTTTTATGAATAGTGCTATATGAACACTCATGTACACATTTATTGTGTGTACATGTGCTTTATATACTTTTAAGTGTATACTCAAGAGTGGGATTGCTAGATCTTTGGGTAACTATAACTTAATTAATTAATTAGTTTTGGAGCCAAGGATTGAACCAAGGGCATTGTGGGTACTAGGCAAGCACTCTACTGAGCTACATCCCCACCCCCTGGTTTTTTGAGACATGGTCTCATTATGTGGCTTAGGCTGACCCTGAACTTGGGATCCTCCCTACCTCTGGCTCCTGAGTGCTGGGAGGTGCCCTTAGAGGTGTGTGCCACCATGCCTGCCTTTTTTATGTTTAATGTTTTAAAGAACTGCCAAACAGTTTTCCAAAGTGGCTGCATTTGTTTTACATTCCCACAAGCTGTGTATAGGTTTCCAATTCTTTTCACAACCTCACCAACACTATTATTGTCCATTTTTTAAAAATTATAGCTGACCTAGTGGGTTTTTTTTTGTGTGTGTGTGGTACTGGGGGTTGAACCCAGGGCCTTGCGCCTGCATGCTCTACAAGTGCTGGACCACTGAGCTGCACCCCCAGCCCATTTTTTTTAGTCTTAATGAGACAGGGTCTCACTGAGTTTCACAGACTGCCTCTGATCTCGAACTTGAGATCCTCCTGCCTCTGCCTACGGAGCCACTGGGATTACAGGCATGTGCCACTACACACAGTGACCCGTGGTTTTGACATAGTGTTTCATTCCTGCTTCCTATACTTAGAATATCCTCCCTTTCTCTGCCCATTTTCACCTATTAAAAATGTGTCTAACAGAATTCCTCCATAAAGATTTATCTTTTGAGATGGGATTTCTCTATATTGTACAAGCTGGTCCTGAACTTGTGGATTTGAGAGATTGCTCTTGCCTCAGCCTCCCAAGTTGTTGGGACTACAGGCATGCACCACCACACCTGGTTCTGTAAAACTTTTTCTTGATCACCTTAACCATAAGTGATTATTTCTTTCTTCAAATTCATGAAACATGCACATATATGTGTGTGTGTGTGTGTGTATAAATGTGTGTATATATACATACCCCACATGTACTTCCTACATACATATAGTGTATGTATTTCCCTTATGTCACAAATCTTTGTAAATATTTTATCATTACACTAAAATTCCTTGATGACAGGTACATCATCTTAGTGATCTTCAAATCTGTAGACTTTAGGTCCTTCAAAGGAGATACGTATGGTGAGGTAAGTAGACAAGAAGGCAGATTATAATATGTACAAAAGTAAGTGTGTCTTTATTGAGTTTATGTATGGTGGATTAAATTTTGGGAGTACCTGCCAGGTATACCCTTAGGAAAACGACCTAATTCTAGGATCTGGGATTGTAATGGGATAGGCCAGCTCACTATATGCTACTCTCTGATAGAAATAGAAATTAATTACTTTGAGAATTTATATTATTAAATGATGTTTGGGGCTGAGATTTAGCTCAGTTGGTAGAGCGCTGCTTTGCAGTCTCTGAGGTCCTGAGTTTGATTCCCAGCACCACAAAATGGGAGAATGATGTGTTCCCAAGGCAATCCTGAAACAGCCATTGAAAACCCTATGACGGTCACTATGAGTCGGACTTGACTCAACAGCACCTAACAACAGCAACAACAACAAATGATATTTGTATTCAATAATAATAAAGCAGATGAATAATTTTATATTAAGTTCCTTCCTATATTCCCCACTGAATAGCCATCCTTTTCTGCCTAAAGATCAACATATTCATTCTAGAAGTCATGTGTAGAGAAGCTGGTGATGAAGGTAGCTAAAGAGTAATGCTGGTGTCTAGACTTGTGACAGTTCTCTTAAAGTGAAAATTTTATAAAATGAAGCTGTTTTATTCATTTGAATAACTTTTTTTTAGTGATGGGGAGTCAACCCAAGGCCTCATACATGCAAGAGCTTTACCACTGAGCTACATCATCAGCCCTGAATAACTCTTGATTCAATTTAGTATTTCTGTAGTAAGCTCCATATCATAGTTCTCTAAATCTTTTTAAGGGGATAGATTTAGTTCTCCTACATGGATCTTGCAACCCCCTCCCAAAAATCAATCTGCCATTGAAAACCCTATGCACAGCAGAGAAGCACTGACAATAGTGTTTCCCCTGTTGTACAGAGGGTCGCTATGAGTCGGATACCGACTCGACGGCACCTAACAACAACAACAACATGGATCTTTGGGGTTTTTGTTGTTGTTTTCCCTGTGTATATATGTATCTATTTATATTTATACATCAGTGTATGTATTTGGCCTCGGATGGTCTATTTCTGGTTCATTCAATTTCAGAAGCAGTACATACTTGGGAAGATTTTAGAATCAAACCAAATGTTTATTGTGCTCATTTAAGAGATGTATCTTCCTACCTAGGTGCCATGGTGTACACTTGTAATCCGAATGACTTGGGAGGCTGAGGCAGGAGGATCTCAGATTCAAGAATAGAGGCAGTTTGTGCAACATAGGGAGACCCTGTCTCTATATAAACAAACAAACAAACAAACAGACTAGGGGTGCAGCTCAGTTGTAGAGTGCTTGGCTAGCATGTGTGAGGCTCTGAGTTCAACTTCCAATACTGGGAAAAAAAAGACCTATACCTTTCTTCTTCTCTCCTAATATATTGGATGAAAAAATAGAATGAGTTCCTCTTTCTCCCTTTATAATATCTTTTATTGTTTTAGTAGAGTCTTAATATTACTCATTTATTATCTTTGAGCAGAAATTAACAAGTACATTTTTGTATTGTAATAAGTTCTGTGAAATGAGGTTTTCTTACCAAGATTTTCTGTTTTCAGAGGAAGAAAAAGTGGCTTTTGTTAATTGGATAAACAAAGCTCTAGAGAATGACCCTGACTGTCAGCATCTTATACCCATGAATCCTAATGATGGTAGTCTTTTCAAATCACTTGCAGATGGCATCCTCCTTTGGTGAGTTGCACATCTAGTTGTGGGAGCTATGTTCTCGTCGTCCCCACTGATGATCATTCCCGGAAAACTACAATTCAGCAAATCTGTTGTCTTTGAAATTAGTAGCTACTTAGGTATAGAAAACTTTGTATTGCACAGAAAAATAAGTGCTATATGTTTTCCAAAATTTTCCTTCCCATACAGTGCCTTATTTTTGTGTGTGTGTGTGTCTTTTGTATTTATTATGATTCTAATGCCAGGAAACTTCTGAGTTAGTCCTTTGATGCATTTTAAAATGTTGACATAGCTTCTTTTTTCACTTCCCAATAAGACACTATTGATTATTGATTGAGACAGGAAAATGAGGAAATTTAGAAGGAAGATACACTTTAGTTGCACCTAAATGAAAACAATGTGTTAATTCAGTGTTGGTGCTTTGTAGTCTGTTTTTCTCACCACATTGTAAACTTTCTAAGGTTATCTCTTTGTTTTGTATACTATAGTCTTAGCATACTTCTTTACACAAAACAGGTGTCCTTTTCTAATTTATAAAAATCAGTACTCTTCCAAAGAAAAAAATAATCATCACAAATATCCATACCACCCATAATTAGCTATTAATATCTTGACACATTTTCTTTAGTCTTTTTTTCTGTGCATTTACTTAAAAATTTAAAGAAAAAACCCTACAAGTACAAAATAATAGTGTTTCAATATTATATATAAAGTATACCTTGATCTCCATTTACAATTCTTATTTCTTCCTCTGGCCTTCAGAAAGTTTCATATTATGAATCAAATAAGTGTTTTCCTATCATAGTTTTCAAAGATTAAATATTTTCCAAAATATAGAGATGAAATTCATATCAACTTGTGTTAAATGTCTGAATTATTAAAGTCTCAGATAAAATCTATGGCTACTTACCTTTCTGGAACAACATTACATAATTTCAGCAGTGTTAAAATCGTGACATTGAATTTGGCTTCTTGAGAATTTGTTTATATTTCAGGTTGCTGAATGTGGATGATTATTAAGTGAAATAAAGACAAGACTCACATAAAGAAAATACAAGAAACACTACTATAATGAGTGATAGGTTCATTGTAGTTTAGGGAGTTTCTTAGATTTTTAAATTTAAGGTCCAGACATGAACTCACAGTTTAATAGTTTAAAGAAATAGATTGTTTCTGCTCTTCAAATTTTAACTATTTTGGCTACTTGCAAAAATAAACTAAAAACTTTTCTGGAATTTTAAATTAAAATTTTTATTCTCATTTTCTCCTTAGTAAAATGATCAACTTATCTGAACCAGATACAATTGATGAAAGAGCCATTAATAAGAAAAAGCTCACACCTTTTACTGTTTCTGTAAGTATTTGCCCATTGCTAGGAATATGTTACTATGCTATAATATATAAGGCCTTTATTAACAGATGTTTGGGCCCAGTTAAAACTTAGAATTTAACATAATTCTATTTTCTTATAAAAACTTTTTTTTTGGTGGTGCTGGGAAACAGAAAATCTTGTTTTTAATTACAAATTCAGCTGCTAAATACTTTGAATAAACTACTTTATTTAAATTACTAGTATCTGACTTATATCATTGAAAGTATTGATTTTATTAAATGTTATTTATTTGATGGTAGTATTTTTCCTTTATCTTTTTTTTTTTTATGGTGTTGGGAATTGAACCCAGGATCTCCTACATGCTAGGCAAATACTCTGTCCTGAGCTACATAGCTTCGTTGCTTGGTTGACAAAAGAACATTGCATAATTATATCATGTTTTACCATCTCACAAAATATTTCTTCTTTTTGTACTAGATTGCTCTTTAGTTAGTGTCACCATATAGATATTTTTTAAAGTCCAGGAATTTATACCTACTATTCTTCTCCCCTCATAATCTCTACACAAATGGGTGGGTATTAATATTTACTGAGTACTTAGTAGGTATGAATCTTGTGCTAAACACACTATGTGAATTATCCCTTTGACTCCTCCCAGCAACTTTATAATAAGGTATATATTACCTTGATGATTACAGATGAAGAAACTGAGGCACCACTCTTATGTGGTAATAGTAATAGGAACTTCTTTTTTCCACCTCAAGTAATTTTTTATTAAGTGTTTTTATTGTACATATTTATGGGATACAGAGTATTCATTCAGTTTGTATATATACTGTGCAATTAACAAACCAGGGCTGTTGACACTTCCATCTCCTTTACCATTTTACAATAATTAAACATGTTTGTGAGGTATAGTATAAACTTTTTTTAACTGCCTACAATATAGTGGGATTCATTATGGGAGTTTCATAGAATGGCATCCTGAATTTTGTACTTGTTCTCTCTCTCTTTACCCCCACATGCTGCCCCTCCTCCTCCTCTTGATTTTCCTGTTCCACTTCCCCCTCTCATTACTTCTCTTCCTCCTCTCCCTTCTCCTGATGGGTCCTCATGTATTTTTCAATCTTAGATATATACAACTGTGTGTGTGTGTGTGTGTGTGTGTGTGCGCGCGTGCGCATGTGTGTGTGTGTGTTTGTACACACACACACACATCCCTTTAAGGTAAATCTAGTTCCAACATATGAGTGAGAACATGTGGTATTTCTCTTTTTGAGTCTGAGTTATTTCACTTAAAATGGTGATCTCTGGTTCCATCCATTTTACTTCAAATAACACATTTTCATTCTTCTTTACTTATACATACCACATTTTAAAAATCTAATCCTGCCGGGCACAGTGGCATGCGCCTGTAATCCCAGCAGTTTGGGAGGCGAAGGCAGGAGGATCACAAGTTCGAGACCAGAGGCACTCTGCATAACTTAGTGAGACCTTGTCTCAAAAATAAAAGAGATGGGTTGAGGGTGCAGCTCAGTGGTCCAGCACTTGCAGAGTATGCAAGTGCAAGGCCTTGGGTTCAACCCCCAGTACTGAAAAAAGAAAAAATCTAATCTTCTGTTAATGGATATTTGGGCTGATTCCATATCCTTGCAATTGTGAAAAGTACTGCAGTAGACATGGAAGTGCAGGTACCCCTGTGGTATGATGACTTGTCTTCCTTCAAGTATATACCTAGGAGTAGTATAGCTGGATCATGTGTTAGTCCCTTTAGTTTTCTAATGAACTTCCATACTGATTTCCATAATGGCTGTACTAATTTAGAGTCATACTCTCAGTGTAAAAAGGTTCCTTTTGCCCTGCATTCTCACTAGCCCATTCTCTGGACTCTCCCTTTACTCTAGTAATAGTAACTTCTAATGTGTGGTCACATTATGGTGTTGGGGAGTAATGTGGGGTCACATTATGCTGTTACCATTGAACTACTGCTAAGCTATTTGTCTCGTTTGGCAAGTGTGATTCTTGATTTTGCTGAAATTTTTCAGTGTCTTCTGTAGGAAGCTAGGACTTTAAAGTAGTGGTGTGTGACTAGTCTTGGACTATTTGAAAGTTTCCCTCACATCCTGTCATCCTTCAGAAATATAAAATTGGATGCTGACTACATGACTCTATTGCCTCCTACTTGACAATAAGCCAATAATGTTACATATTCCTAGTTAGAATCTACCATTCTTGATGAAAGTCACGTCTGATTGCAATAGCCAAATAATTTTCTTTTACATCTTATGTCAGGATTTTCATCTAATATCCATGATTATTGAATATATTCATATCCATCTTATTTTTAGACTACATGGGTCACACAACTTTTAGGGCACTGATTCTGAAATATACATTTCTTACTGTTTTATAAACTTACTTGGTTTTACTTTTGTTACTTGTATGCAAGTATTAGGGCTGGGGTCTAGCTCAGTTGGCAAAGCACTGCTCTGCAGTTTCTGAGAACCAGGATTCTATCCCTAGCGCCACAAAAATGGGAGAAGGATGTGGCAGTCTACTCCTGAAAAAATCAGCCATTGAAAACCCTGTTAGGGTTACTATGAGTTGGACAGGACTTGATGGCACCTAACCTAACATGCAAGTATTAAAGAAAACAAAGAAAAATACTCTGTATATATTTTTAATAGCTAGAGAATGGATCTGAGGGGCTAAGGATTATACAGTTTTGACTTGAGAGACATCCTTCTTCCTGTATGAATAATAGCCTAACCTTTAGGATGCTTGAAAGAGTACTAATGTAAAATGAGAAGAGACTGAGAATTTTGAGAAGGAGCAAAGTGTTACTATGGATATTAAATATGTCTTATTTGTTCAGGATTTTAGAACTCAGAGCATAATAGATGTGCTAGAAAACTACTAGTTTGCTGGGTGTGGTAGTGCACACTTGTAATTCTAGCACTTGAGAGGCAAAAACAGGAGTATTGTGAGTTTCAGGCCATCTTGGGTTACATAGTGAGACCCTGTCTGAAGAAGGAAGAAGTAGGAAGAAGAAGGAAAAAAAGGAGAAGGAGAAGAAGAAAGTAACTACGAGTTTTCTTTATGATGATAGGTTTATGTGATATCATAATGTATGAAAGAAGAAAAAGATAAAGGGTGAAAATGATGTATAATATTTATGAAGGCAAGGGAAATGGAGTAAGTAAGGAGGAGGACTCACATATGATCTTTGATATTTTCTCATTTTTTCTCTTCTACCCATTGTACTACTGAGCTACATTTTTATGTTTGTGTATTATTGAAAGAAATTAATTATGTGAATAAGACTGCAGAACAGATGAGAGTGATTTGGGAACCTAAAAGTCAGGAAGCCAACACAGGAGTAGCTATAGAAAATTGAGTCTGTTCATTACCAAATGTTTAAAAAAATCCATGCAATGAATATATGCACATATATACAAAGTACATGTGTTTGTACTTTACATACGTATTCAAACATACATGGATATGACCTTAATTTTACCTTATGTACATTATAGTTCAAGTAGGAAAAACATTGTAGGTCTCATTAGGAAATTCCTTGTGGAGTAAAAGTGATGATGTGTAAAAGAAGGATGAAATTTGAATAACAAATCATGTCTTTAGTCTTACTGACCCAATAAGTAAATAGCATAGCCCTTGAAGGATCATTCACAAGAGTTACTCATCTGCAATTAAACCTTTATGGGAAATGATAATTTGCAAAGTGGTATGAAATAAAAAGAAAGAAATTTGCATTATATTTTTGAGACTCTTGGTAAAGAGTTGGAGAGTTAATTAATCAAATAGAAGGGACAAGAGAAGCCATCTAAAACAGCAGTGGAAGGCCAGGCTGTGTTGCAATCCCAGCAAATCAGGAGGCGGAGATAAGAGGATCACAGGTTCAAGGCCAGAGGCAGCCTATGTGACTTAGCAAGTCCCTGTATCAATATTTAAAAATAAATAAAAAATGGACTGGGGATGCAGCCCGGTGGTATATCACTTGCAAAGTATGTGCAAGGCCCTGGGTTCAACCCCCAAATACTGCAAAGAATAAGTAAATAGATAAATAAAACAACTGTAAGTTTTTCGACATGGTAAAGTGGATCATATGTTAAGCCGTGAGTTCATTGTGCACAAAAATGTTGGGAGAAGATGGATGAGTATTCCAAGCTAAAGTGCCATACTTGCTTGTTTCTTTGTTAATATCCCTACAAGGCAAGGTATCTTGTTTTAAGATTAGGATGCTGAAACACAGGAAAGAACACCTCTCTCTGTCCCAATTTGTGGTTTCCCACTATCCTTATCCTTCCCCACCAACACAGGTCCTCAGAAGGAAGGCTGGGCACTTAGCATACTTATCCGTGGTAAGAGTTGGATAGCAACCTCTTCATGGGGTTCTCCTATTACTTCCTGTTCTTAACATGCCTTGAAGTGTCTGTCTTATTCTCTACTAACCTACAGGGCAATGATATTGTATTTGCCAAAGAGAAACTACCATTTACTTGAAGGATGCACATTGCAATCCCTTTCTTTTAGTCTATTTCTTTAAGCCAGTTATTTGTAAGGCATTTCATGTACTTGTTTGTATAACCAATATTTTAAAAATAAAACTAATGTCAAAAGCTGATACCCTCTTTATCCCCATCACAACCTATTGATAAGACAAACCTGCATTTAGTGCTTACTACAGTAAGAGAAGACAGCACTTGTAAATCTTTAATTGTGTCTTGGAGCTGGAAAGGTGAGGGCGGAATCTGAGAATTAGAATGTTGTTTAAGGTGGGTCTTCCAATGTGAGAGAAGTGGTAAAATGAGTCTGATTTGGATTGGGTAAGGATCTCAATACAACAATGCAAGACTTGTTGTTAGGTGCCATCGAGTTATATCTGACTCATAGTGACCCTCATAGGGTTTTCAATGGCTGATTGTTTCGGGGTTGCCTCGGGAGTGGATTGTGACACCCTTCTCCCATTTTTGCAGTGCTGGGAATTGAACTCAGGACCTCAGAGACCATAGAGCAGTGCCCTACAAGTTGAGCTAAATCCCAGCCCAATGCAAGACTAGTAGGTAGATATTAACAAGGGGAAGTTTGCAAGGTAAGGAAGTGAAAGAATCTTAGGGTACAAACTTCCCATTGATGTTTGCCATTGAAGGGCTGGTGCATCTTTTAGACAGTGCCTGCATTGAACAATCATATCTTTTGCCTAGGTTCAGGACTCCTGGAAGAATAAAATCATGCTAATGAAGTCAGAAGAACAGTAAAGTCCTGCCAGTAAAGACAAGAAGAATAGCACACAAAGCCATACAAACGTAGATAGCAGTGTGGTTTTAGTTTTTAGTGTCTGGGTTGAGCATAGTGGTGAAAAGTTTTGGTTCTTATTAGCTCTTAAATCAATTTAGTGAAATTTCATACTTGTTTTGAACACAGTTTTGTGCTGTCAGTGCATATTAAGTGAGTTCTTATAAGATTAAGACCATTATTGGAATCATTTTCAGTCCAGTTCTTTGCCCTGCTGATGCATTCCATGGAATCACAAAGGCAGCAAACATCTTTTATGCTCCGGGAGGAACAGATAGAAAAAATATTAGTAGTCAAGCCTGAATTTGCATAAGCTGTCTCTTAAAAATTATATTGATCTGATTTAAGGTAACATAAAAGCATCAAGCTATTAAAAATCTTCTAAGTCTTCTATAAAATATGTGCAGGATACTGAGAGTGTTTTCATGTTTATCGTGTTTATTTGTAGTGAATTATGAGGCTATAAAGATGTTGAAGGATGCTCTGGTTCTGCTGCTGTTTTCAGAAGAACTATATTTGAAAGAAACTGCTTCATCTACTACAAAAATAATTTAGTTCCAAATGCTTTCTTTATCATGCCTGACCGATCCCCAAGAGATACGGCTGTTTACTTGGAGCCTAGCAAGATAAATTGCTTCAGTATACTGAAAGATAAAACCACTGATATATTCACTGTGCTTCAAAAACCTCTGTGCATAGCTGCAGTTGTTACTAGTGGGCCAAATAGTTGCTATTGCTACCACCACACAAGAGTGGCAGTATAGCATAGAGATTAAGAGGGTGCACTCTGGAGATTGAATCCTAGCTCTGCCACTGTGTGACCTGTCAGTACCTCAGTTTCCTCATCTGTAAAATCCATCTTAAGAGATACTTTTTTTTTTTTTTACAGTACTAGGGGTTGAACCCAGGGCCTCACACTTGCATGCTTTGCAAGTACTGGACCACTGAACTACATCCCCAGCCCATTTTTTACCTTTTGAGACAGGGTCTCACTAAGTTATACAGACTGCCTCTGTTCTGGAACCTGCGATCCTCCTGCCTCTGCCTATGCCGCTGGGATTCCAGGTGTGCACCCCACCACACCTGGCCTTTAAGAGATACTTAAGAAATTCTCAAGAATTGAAACATAATTACATGTCATTTTTATTAAGAAATGCTTCCAAATGGTGACTTTATAGAAATAAAGATCATTAACGCAACACTAATAAACTTATAGTACTGAAATCTTTAGGGGAATATGTATCGAATGTAAATAATGAAATATTATGTAAATAATAATGTCTTTTGTGTGTATGCGACTATGAAAGTATAGGGAGGAGAATGACTACTTTTGCTGGAGGAGATGCTTCAGAGGAAGAGATGATGTTCAAGCTAACGAATGAGCATGTGACTTGAAGAGAGGAACATTATAGGATAAGAGGAAAGAACTTTCTTGGCAAAAGCAAAGGTTGTATATGTGAAATGTTGGGAGGTGAGGCCAGAATCAAGTCCTGAATATTTTGGATTGCCCATTTAAGCATTTGAACTTGACCCTCTACTTTCCCTCCATGCCTTTGTTCACTCTTACCCATTCATCCATTTATTCAATAAATATTTATTTATTGAATGTAACTTGTGCTTAAGTACTGGAAAACACCCCAAACAGATCAAAATTCCAGCCATCATAGAGCTCATGCTGTTAATTAGGAGAGGAGCAGAAAATATGACTCAGTGGTAGAGCTCTTGCTTAGCATATGTGAAGCCCTAGATTCAAACCCTTGCACTGGAGAAAAAAGAAAGAAAGAAATCCTTCATAACAGCAAGAAACAAGTAAGTAATATGACAGGGAGGTAAGGAGTAAAACAGGGAATAACAAGTGCCAGCAGGGGCCAAGGTGATGCTATTTGTGTGGGATGGCCAGAGAAGATTTCACAGATGAGGTGCATTTGAAGCAGTGTTTTAAAGCAACTGTGTATAGGTAGGGAAGGATGTTCTAGGCAGAGAGAACAGCAAGTTCAAAGGCCCGGTATAGCTTGCGCAAAGTGGGAGGAGACAGTGGTCGTGATGGAACATATGAAGGTTTTTAAAGTTGGGAACATGATGGGTTTTAAAGTTGGGAACACTATCAAGTTTATATTTTAGGAAGATCACTGACTGCAGAGCATTGTAGAGGATGTGAGAGAACATCTCACAGTGGTCATTAGGAAGTTAGGAAACTACTGAAGAAAGGCACTGGGAGTTTCCAGATGTATTCAGAACATAGAATTGACAAAAAATTGATAAATGGATGTTTGAGGCAAGGAAGAGTAAGGATGGTGTTCAAGTTTCTGGCTTAGGAAGAAAGGCAGCAAGAATGAAGGTTGATTCTATCCACTAAGACAGTAAATAAGGAAGAACTGATTTTACATGGATGAGAAGAAGATCAGGGAAACATGGTGAGGAAATGTGCTTTTTTGGACTTGTTGAGTTTGAGATACTTGTAGCACATCCAGCTGGACATAACCCAGTGTGTACAAGCATGCGTCAGCTAGTCATGCCGTGGGGGCTTGCGTCGTGCTGTGATGCTGAAACTGATGCCACTGGTATTTCAGATACCCATGGTAGACAGCTCCCCAAACAATTAGCAATTTGAGGACACTCCCCAAACAATTAGCCATTGAAAACCCCATGAATAGCAAAGAAGCACTGTCAAATATAGTGCTAAAAAATTAGCCCCCCCTGGGCTGGAAGACATTCAAGAAACAACTAGAGAAGAGTTGCCTCCTCAAAGTAGAGTTGACCTTAATGACAGTATGGAGTAAAGCTCCTGGGACCTCCATTTGCTGATGTCGAAGACTCAAAATGAGAAGAAACACAGTGGCTGCAACAATGGGCTCAAACATAAAAAGACTGTGAGCATGGCACAGTGTTGGGTAGTGGTTCTTTCTATTGTACATTGGGTTGCTATGAGTCAAATTCGACTTGACAACACCTAACAACAAAAACAACAACAGCTTACTTAGAGTGGTGGCTTGGAGGAGGTATGGGCTGGAGATACAGGTCTGAAAATTATTGGCATATACAGATGATAGTTAAAACCATATGATATTTTTGGCAGTAGTAATTTAGTTGTATAAGTGTTACTTACGTTTTAAAATGTGAAATTTCTGTAATCCAAGGTTTGTTGCAGATAACTCATAAATAAGACTTTAGAAAGTACTTCCTCATTCGTATTTTTCTTTTGGCAATTCAGGAGAACTTGAACTTAGCTCTGAATTCTGCCTCAGCCATTGGTTGTACAGTGGTCAACATCGGTGCACAGGATCTTCAAGAAGGAAAACCTCACTTGGTCTTGGGACTTCTCTGGCAGATCATCAAAGTTGGTCTTTTTGCTGATATTGAGATTTCCAGGAATGAAGGTAAGATCTACAAAAACACTTGCTTTTCATTGACACACACTCACCATGGGAACAATTTACATTTCATCGTTTCCCTCTCAGCTTTGATCGCGTTGCTAAATGAAGGTGAGGAACTAGAAGAGCTGATGAAGCTTTCTCCTGAGGAATTACTGCTGCGATGGGTGAACTACCATCTAACCAATGCGGGATGGCGCACCATCAACAACTTCAGCCAGGACATCAAGGTTTAGAGTTTAATGTTCACATTTCTGACAGGAGGCAAGGACGTAGAATACAAAAAAACAGGGGGTTCACAATTAATTTGAATTGAAGGACACTAGCAGTAGAAGATGAAACTTAGCTTGGAAACCCTTTCCTCTCAATTGGCAGAGGAAAACCACAGCATTCATTTCTGCCTAACAATAACTCTTCTGTAGTCACTACTGGAATAGGTATTTTTCCAGAGTAATGTGGAAAAAAATGGAATAGTGCTGTCTCTAGTTCATATTCCATCTTTAGACATGTTAACATCTTGGTCACATAACGTTTTTGCCATATTGTCCTAGATAACATTCTCAGTTTTTTTGAAGTGATACTCTTTTCTCTGTTTTTAATGATTATACACTGATTTAAAAGATTATTTGTGAAGGGGTCTTTTATTCTGCATCACCTGAAAATTTAGTTCAGTTCACTCCATTCAGACATTAAGCCCCCACCCCAACCCTGTAGGGCATTATGCCAGACATGGGTGGTGCAGAGACTGAGCTTTTGATAAGCTTACCAATTCCACATAGGAAACCATGTAAAACTTTCTGGTTTAAAGTAATGATTTATTATTTTTCTTAATTTTGTGGATGAATGCAGTCCAGTTGGGTGGTTCTTCTCCTTGACATAGTTTTTTTCGGGATCACTAATTCAGTTACATTCAACCATCAGTTGGGCTCATCTGGAAGGTGCATAAAGGCAATGGTCCCATGTCTAGTGCCTCGGTGCTCCTCCACATGGCTAGCTGGAGCTTCCTTACATCTTGATAGTCTCAGGTAGTTGGGCTTTTTAATGTAGAGGTTTACTTCAAATGGGAAGCAGCACAGGCCCTTAAGATTTTGCCTGAGAAGCCCCAGAACATTTACAGCATTCTGTTGGTTAGATGGTGTCATAAGGCCAGTTCAAATTAAAGGGGAGAGGAAACAGCCCCTGTTTTCTTATGCGAAGAACTACATGTGTATATGGCAAAGAACCATGATAAGCATCTATGGAGAGGACTACCTTGGATGATTTGATACAATGCAATCACACCTCAGTTAGAGGTATGGGAAAGAGCTGTATAATATAGCGGAGGGTACTTCGTTCATTTTAGAGAAAGCAAGAAAGGCTTCCAGGAGGAATTACTTGACCTAGATCTTAACTGGTGCTGATGCTTGGGGATGTAAACAAACAAAAGAGGTAAGGGCAGCCAGGTGCTGTGGTGCAAACCTGTAATCCCAACAACTTGGGAGGCAGAGGTAGGAGGATCATGACTTTGAGGCCAGAGGCAGCCTGTGTAACTTAGTGAGACCCTGCCTCAAAGTAAGATAAGGGGGCTGGAGATGTAGTTTAGTGGCAGAGCACTTGCCTACCATGTCTGGGGCCCGGGGTTGAACCCCCTAGTATTGCCAAAAAAAAAAAAAAAAGTAAAGGGAGGGGCTTCCAGGTCTAAGGAACAGCATTGGTAGATGCTCTGAGGTGTGAAACAGGACTTCTGGAAGCCCTGACATATCACATAGTATGGTGCCTTCAGGAACCTGTAAGTAATTCTGTATTACAGTTACTAAATTGTTTGTTATTCTGTTATTTGAGATGTGGGCAATTCCCTCAGTTTGAACACTTTTTTTCCCTAAATTTGATAACAACTTTATTCATTTCTAAAATGCTATTTCATGTCTTTCCTTGAAGGATTCAAGAGCCTATTTTCATCTGCTTAATCAGATTGCCCCTAAAGGTGACCGAGAAGATGGACCTGCCATTGCCATTGACCTTTCAGGATTTAATGTGAGTGCAACTTTTTATTTTTTGTATAGTGTAGTAAAACTATAACATAATGTGAAATTTACCATGTTATGGTATGAAAAAGGTAAGAGAAATGTACAGTTAGGGGAGTATATAGTTCAGTGACATGCAGTACTTCCACGTTGCTGTGCAACTGTCACCACTATGTTTAGAACTTTTTCATCAACCCATAGTGAAACACTGTACCCAATAAACAATAACTCCCTCACCCCCTGGTAACCACTGTTCTACTTTCTGACTCCATGAATTTGAGCATAATTCTCTACAGGCAGCACTCCTTAGTGGAATCCTCAGCCCTTCATTAGTTTGACCCTTTGCTTTTCAGTTTTTTCATGCCCTAGCCTCTAAATGTCAATGCTAAGCCTTCTGGCTGTCATGACTGAAGAACAGGAATTATAGAATTCTAACCTTGAGTAGGGCTGGGATTTAGCTCAGCTAGTAGAGCACTGCTCTGCAGTCTCTGAGGTCCCGAGTTTGATTCCCAGCACCACAAAATGGGAGAAGGACATGGCAACCCACTCCCAAGGCAATCCTGAAACAGTCAGCCATTGAAAACCCTATGAGAGTCACTATGAGTCAGACTCAACTTGAGGGCACCTAACAACAACAACAACCTTGAGTATGTGTGGTGGTGTTAACCCTATACCCACATTTCCCCGGTGCTATGCAACTAGAACCAGCGGGCTTTTGTGACTGTCAGTGTGTACCAGGAAAGGGAGCAACAAGCTGTTATTAGATTGCTAAGCAACTGATAATTAGTTCCACAGCTTACACTTAAAAAATACAATAAAAGATGGCAATTCCTACTATTTATGGTATAGGAAAGAATGATACAGATCCTAATCCACCTAACACATTTCCTAAGAAACCCATTCTTTTAATATTTGGTTTTAAAGGCAATTTGAGACACTACCAATAAATTATATTTTACATTATTATAATGAAGTGAGTCAGAAACTTAGTATTGCTAAACTATGCAAAGTTTGCAAGTTACTTTCAGTCAAAAATCAGGTACTTTAAAAACTTACATAAAATATATTGCCGGGCCTGGTGGCACACCCCTGTAATCCCAGCGGCTCGGGAGGCGGAGACAGGAGGATCGCAAGTTCGAAACCAGAGGCAGTTTGTGTAACTTAGTGAGACCCTGTCTCAAAAAGTAAAAAATATGGGCTGAGGGTGCAGCTCAGTGGTCCAGCACTTGCAGAGCATGCAAGCGCGAGGCCCTGGGTTCAACCCCTAGTACCACACACAAAAAAAATAATATGTATATATATATGTCCCTATCTATTCTTGCTTCTCTCCTATATTATATTTGCAGCAAATTCTAGACATAGTATCATTTCATTGATAAATATTTTAGTATGTATTTCTAGAAGACAAACTCTGTTTTAGTATAATCTCAATGTGTTATCTGCCCCAAACTGATAATAGTCTATAATATTGTCTAGTCATTGTTGATATTTATAATTGCCTTGTCAATGTCCAATTTTCTTTTTGTAGTTCATTTGAATTGAGATCCATAAGGTCCATTTATTGTGATTCTTTGATGTCTACTTTGGTACCTTTTGTTTAATAGCAATGACTGGCATTTCCTTAGACTTATTTATATTTTTACTTGTTTTTGTTTATTTGTTTGTTTTTTGTTGGTGTTTTTTTTGTTGTTGTTTTGTTTTGTTTTGTTTTGAGACAAGGTCTCACTGTGTAGCCCAGCCTAGCCTGGAACTCACTATATAGCTCAAACTGATTCAGTGATACAAGCAGGAAAATTAAGACTTGTTCTTTTTTATTTAAAAGAAATGGGGAAGTTAATTTGTACATTCTGATTGTATTATTTGATATCTCTGAGGAAAGTAAATTACTTGTAAACATATCTAGCTCTAAAAAAATTATACCAACCAAAACTTTAATTATGACCATTTTTGTTTATTTTAATGTTTAGGAGAAAAATGACCTAAAGCGTGCTGGATTCATGCTTCAAGAAGCAGATAAACTAGGCTGCCGACAGTTTGTTACACCTGCAGATGTGGTTTCAGGCAATCCTAAACTTAATTTAGCCTTCGTAGCTAATCTTTTTAACACGTATCCGTGCCTACACAAGCCTGATAATAATGACATCGATATAAACTTACTGGAAGGTATGTTTTTTCTGCCTTTAACCGATACATTACATTTCTTTTCTTGTGCTAATTGTCCTGCTTCACTGTCAGAGATAGGGAAATGTGGCAAGAGATGTAATTTAGTGTGCAGGCATGTCCATCCACTACAATGTTCAACTTAAAGAAAGTGGTTGTTGATTTTGGTTAAAAGAAAATGCTGGGGTATAATTTATTTGTCATTTCTCCATAAAAGTTTAGTGAAAACTATCATACCTTTAGCCTGCAGCCCTACCACTATGGCATCTGATCCTGTCAAATTCCAGAAGCTAAGCAGGGTTGGGCCTGGTTAGTACTTGGATGGGAGACCGCGTGGGAACAGCAGGTACTATAGGCTTGGGAGAAGGTCCCAGCAACCTACTCCCAAAAAAAAACCCATTGAAAACCCTATGAACAGCAGAGAAGCATTGACAATAGTATTTCACCTGTTGTACTTAGGGTTGCTGTGAGTTAGACACTGACTTGACGGCACCTAACAAGAACAACATTATACCTTTAAGTCACATAAATGATCCTATAACATAACTACCACTGATATGGACATTGAATTATCTATTGGAAAAAATAATTATTTGTAACTTTTTCCCCTTTTGAAAGCTAGTTTGACTCCAGTTTTATTCTTTTTAATGTTTTCAGTGTACATGAAAAAATTGTAGCATTCATTACTTGTCTTATGTGTGGGCTATTGTTATCTGTCTCATAATATATAACACTTTCCTATTTTGCTTCGTGAAATGCAGATTTGACCCCTCCTAATGTAGGTACTGTATTTAGTACTTCTCTATACTCTACAAATATGTTCATTCTGGATGTTCTTTTTATTAGTAGCATTTGTTCTTTCCATCTGGGTTGATATTTATTTTTTGCATTGTTCATGCTGTGTTATTTTTCTTAATATGCCTATAGAATGAATCACTACAAGCAAGAAACAATGGAGCTTAACTAAATAGCAGAGCAAGGCTTTGATTATGTATGCTCTTTACCAAGTTTGCCTTCTAGAATAATGGGATATTTTAGTAAACACATTAGAAACCACTTTTGACAACTAGACTTCATGGTTTGATGTGAAGTCTTTATCCCTCTCCTGTGATAAATCTTACACTCTATCACAAGTAATCTTTGAAAGGATTCATTGAGGTTCTGTGACATAGTTTAGTTTTTATTATTTAGCTCTGTTACATTTACTAAATGTCATTGAAGCTTACAATATATGAATCGTCATAGTGACAAAACCAGTCTCAGTATCTAGTTCTTTCTCCTTGTATCTGTTTCCCAGCCTCTCTTCCTTTCTTCTCCCTTGTTCACACCCTCACTCACATGCATACCAATACACTGTTAGCATCAGAACAGAAAGTAAAATCTCCGGCAGCCTTGATGGTAGTTGTCCCAAGGAGAGGCCGATCCTGAGATTTTGACACTAGGTATCCTGGTTTGGAGAAGACAGGGATCTTCTTAGTGGGGAGAATTTCATGTGGCAGTGTTCATTCATATAACCCACCCTTACTTTCTTCCCCAGTGAGACAGAATGAGAAATCAGTTTCATGATCATTTTTCCTTGACTGCCACAAGTAGAGGTCTCATGTCCTTGTCACCTTGTTATTAGAGGTTTGCAATTCATGAAAGAAATTTCAGATTTAATAAGTACATTTGTTGAGGAACATAATTAATTGACATCACTCTGCCTGAAGGTCCAACTAAATAAAAGCTATCTTCTCTACATAGCTGAGGGGAGAGATAGACAAAAATGTAGATTTTTTTTTATAACAACAAGAGAAATATAGGATTAAAGATTAGAACTTTAAAAAATTAACTAAAAAAGAAGATTGCTAAGTTTTTATCAGTCTGGAAAATTTCAAGATCCCTCTGTGTCTTATAGCAGAAGGCATTGTTTAGAGTGGCATATTAAAAATGATCTGCTTTTTATAGTCACTGAATTCTTGCTAGATGTCTTTTCCAACTTGCTGGCTCTCCTGTTTGTCATGTTTGGATTCTTTTGCTAGCATTCAGCATGCTTTTGGAATTTTTCCGTGTGAACAGGATTGCTATATATTTCCACAAGTATTTATCATATTTGTTAAGATACTTTGGGAAATATTTATCAATCGCCTTTATTTAGAACATATGTATGTCCTGATACAGCTGCCAAAAACGTATTTGACTTTGACTGTCATTGGGATATTTTCCTCTGTAAATTTGTGTTTTTATCGATCCTTATGAAATCTGAACCTTGACCTTATCATACCCCAAATTCATATATTAGTATGTCCTCATTGGCAGAGAATTCTATCTTTCAGGAACTAAAGAAAATTAAAAGGCCAACTAAATATTAAACCTTCATAGCAAATTGAGCCAAAAACCTGGGCTACATATAGAGACCGTCTCAGAATTCATTTGCAGTGGTATAAAGTACATAAGCCACAGTATTTGAAAGACTTTGTTCAAATTGTGGTTCTATCATTTAATATTTCAGTAACCTCTATGAACCTTGGTTTTCTCATAAATAATACAAGACTAATAATACTGACTTTGAAGAATTACAGAGCAAGTTAAACATGATCATGAGTGAGTTTAACCTATAATATGTGCTTATTAATGATGGTCAGGGTGGGATAATGAAAGCACTTAAACACTATACCACATTCAGTAAGTGTTTGAATACATGTTAGCTCCTTTTCTGTCTTCTTAATAGCCTACTTTTAATATATTTGTTTTTATTGAAGCTTTTATCAATTATGGATGTCAATTTGATCTGAAAATGAAAAGGAAAGTTTACAGTTGTTTCTGTCTTGTATATCAACAGTTAAGGTTTTAGTCCTAAGATTTCTTTAGTTGTCTGTAACCTAGAAAACATCTTCCTGTCTGGAATACATATGTTTGTTATGATGCTTTCTCATGGCTTTTTTGCAAATGCATAGTGCTTCTAGCTTTGAGCATTTATTTATCAAGACAACTTGAAACAGTACTGGGTAAATAAATGCTCATTTATAAAATCTATTTTCCAAGTGTTAAAAATTAAAAATGATAATGATATAATTAGTTGAGAACAATAGGAATAATTATGAATCTTTGAAGCTTGTAATAGTTTCAACTCAAAATACAACTTTAGTGTCTTTTAAAATATTTACTATATCATCTTATTCAATAAAATTTTAGTGTTTCAGTTAAAAATTCAACCATTGTAAAACTTGATCTATTTAATTTTAAGACATAATTTGGATTTTTCTTAGCTGTAGAAAATGTAAAAATTGTCTAGTTACTAGAAAAAATTCCCTATATAGCATTATAAACAGAGAAACAATCAAAAGGTACATCCAAGTCACATACATCAAGCTTTTGGTCATAATGTGATAATGTGATATTGGGGATAGTTCAGGGATTTAATCTGCACCTATTTAATAACTCCTATAAACAAGGTAATAGCCTGCAGCCATAGCACTGTGGCATTTGATCCAGTCAGATCTCAGAAGCAAGCAGGGCCTGGCTTGGTAGTACTGGGATGGGAGACCGCCTGGGCTCACACCAGGTGCTGTAGGCTTGGGAGAAGAACCCAGCAACCCACTCCCAAAAATCAATCCGCCATTAAAAACCCAATGAATAGCAGAGAAGCACTGACAATAGTGTTTCGACTGTTGTATGTAGGGTCGCTATGAGTCGGATATTGACTCGATGGCACCTAACAACAACAACAACATAAACAAGGTAGGCATAGATTCTAGAAATATTTAACTTTTCTATTTTTTTAAAAAAAAAAAAAAGGTTTTCGTGTAGATTGTTTATTATATAGTAGTTGTAGCAAAAACAACAGACTGATCTGTAACTTTTTATGAAAACTAGAGGGAATAAAATTTAAGCAAGAAATTATATGGGTATATAATACAGCTAGAATTAGAGCAGGATCTGGGCAGACTATTAGTTAACGGGATTGGAAACCACATGAAAATATAGTGAGCAGTTTATTTCCTAAACAGTTGGGAAGAAATAACAGAATCCTTTAGATCATGCATGGTTTTGGTCCTATTCTGGATATATAGATTTATTATCATCTGTGGTCCTTAGTGTAAAGATTACTATAGGAATGGACCTGGGAGCTCAGATGGTTATTGGCTTCTTTTTCTATTTCTTTTTCTTTTCTTTTTTTTCTTTTTCTTTTTTTCTTTTTCTGCAGTACTCAGGGGTTGAACTCAGGGCCTTCCACATACTTTTGCAAGTGCTCTACCACTGAACTGCACCATCAGGCCATTTTTTATGTTTTATTTTTGAGTCAGGGTCTTACTAAGTTATTCAGGCTGCCTCTGGCCTTGAACTCGCCATCCTTCCTCATCCTCTGGCCTCATTATCCTTCGTCAAGTTGCTGGGATTACAGGTGTGTGCCACCACATAGGGCTGGTGGTATTTTTTGGTTTGTTTTGTTTTTAACCTTGAGACAGGGTCTCACTAATTTATGCAGGCTGCCTTTGTCCTTGAACCTGTGATTCTCCTGCCTCTGCCTTCCAAGTTGCTTGGGTTATCGGTGTGAGCCACTGTGCTCAGCTTTTCGGCTCTGGTTATTGATTTCTATGACAAGTTGTCCCATGAGTCTTATAGGGTCCCATCATTGACTGTGACCTGAACTTGCCTATGGGTTAGAAGTGATGAGACATATAAATGTCTCAGTTTTTGGGGAGTCTGGTGATAAAATACAGCCTACAGTATTCCATTATCCCCTAACTTTGTCAGAGGACAGGCAGTAATATTACAGTTAGTCATTTAGGATTATTTGCAATCAGTAGATATTTATGAGACACACGTGGCAGAGAGAGCTCACATCCCTTCCAGCTTTGTGGCTACCATATTCACGTTTTCCTTACAGATGGTGTTTGCTCACTGAGGTAGTGTTATCATAGGCTGAATAATAGTGCTTGCAGGAGTTATCCCTTTGAGGTGATGTTTGAGGCTCAAGGAACTTTACTATGATGAAATGTCTTTCTCTTAGCATACATTGGAATGCTGTGTGGACTCTGTGTTCTTCATGTATTTTCGAGAGTGGCAATCTACAGTAATTCAGGAAGCCTGTAAAATGGTCGTACCCCCTTGCTATTTTTTCATGTTACCTGAAATCCTCTCTCCACTTCATTTTTTTAAGTGTAAAATCTATTTTTGTACGTCCAGAAACTTTCCTGTGTAAAACCATAATCAACAAATTTATAAACAGTACACTAGGAACAGGTAGAACTTTTCTATTTCTGTTTAAGGTGCTAATGATACCCTGATTCCTAAAAGAAAGAGCCAACTCCTTCTATATCTAATCATAACTTCAGACTGTATAAGTTTATGTGTTATGTTTCTGGACAGAGAAACCCATGACTCAATAGTAGTTCACAGACATCAAATAAGGTCATCTAGATGGAGAGAGCGCAAATGGAGGCTTCCTAGATAAGTGAAGAGGAGATTTTTTTTCCCTTATAAAGATATAATATTTAAAGAACCATGGCAAAGTATGTATGGCCAGTTTGGCCCTGTCATAATGGTTTAAAATATAGTTCTTCATTCTTTTGGCCTGAATCATCAGTATGAACTTACATCTACTCTAGGAGAGAGCAAAGAAGAGAGGACATTTCGGAACTGGATGAATTCCTTGGGGGTCAGCCCATACATTAATCATTTGTACAGGTAAATACTTTATTGTGTTTTTGCCCAACAGGATCCAACTTTTTAAGTTTCAAACTGTAGGTATGTTCATATGAGAACATTTTCTCAAGGCTCTAAAATTTAGCCGACATTTAGAGTTTCAGAATGCAGGAAATTGGCAATAGAATACATTTAAAAAGAAAAATGTTATTTAAAAAATATGATAGTAGTTATAGTTTTTGATAATATAAATAGATCATTAAAGATAATTCTTATTCTGTTATAGTTATTGATCATGAAAATAATAAATTATTTTTATGGATTAGAATGACAGTAATATCTGAAATTGTTATTGTGTCCATATTTTTCTTCATCAATCCTATTTCTACCACACTTACAATTATTCTGTAATATTCTATAACATTAGTGAATGTTTTTCTTGTTTGTGTAAATAACTTTTTTCCCTGGGTAATTATTATAATTTTTGTCTTTCTCATTTTAAAATGATGGTACATTATTAACACTGGTAGGACCAAGCAAATATTTTACTAAGTCACTTCCTGTGCTGTCTGCTAGTGATAACAATGTGTCTTTCTAGGTATGGATAAGAGGCAACATTTCTTTTCTCTTTATCTTACCTTAAGAAAAATACAAAAGAACAACTTCAGCATTTTTAGGAAAAATGTCTAATTAACTAAAATAATGAATAATTTACATACCAAGGAAACTCTTTAAAGAAAATTAACTAAATTATTATTCAAATATGAACTGAAGATTAAAGTCATAGCAGAAAATGTTACTGGCTGAGGATTTATTACGCAGTAATTTGTACACCTTGATATATATATGTAATATATATAATATATACATATATATAATATATATGTGTGTATATATATATAATATATATGTAATTTTTAAAAATCTAAAACCAGTATTGCCTGCAGCCATAACACTGTGGTATCCAATCCCGTCAGATCTCAGAAGCTAAGAAGGGTCGGGCCTGGTTTGTACTTGGATGGGAGACCACCTGGGAACACCAGATACTGTAGGCTTGAGAAGGACCCAGCAACCCACTCCCAAAAATCAATCCACCAGTGAAAACCCAATGAATAGCAGAGAAGCACTGACAACAATAGTGTTTTGCCTGTTGTAGATAGGGTCAGTATGAGTTGTGATACCTACTCCATAGCATCTAACGACAACAATAAAACCAGTATTGCCTCATTCTGTTAGCTGACCTTGATGTGATAGACTCCTGTTTGAAAATTCTTGTTGTTGTTGTTGTTACGTGCTGTTGAGTTGGGTGGGACTTGTGGTGACCCTCATAGGGTTTTCAATGGCTGATTGTTTTGGTATTGCCTTGGGAGTGGATTGCCAGGTTCTTCTCCCATGAAGAAAAATTCTTAGAGTGTACAAATTCCAGCTAGATGTGAAGACATGTATATCAATTAGACTGGGGCTTACATTATAGTAGCAGGCAGCTTAAACTCAAAATATTGGACGTGAGGAGAAATTAGATCTTTATGAACTGGTTTGAAAGAATGTCTATTATTGAGAGAGAAGAAAAATGGGTCTAGTATGATCCTATTTTGGTTTAAAATGACTGTGTATATATTTGTATGTAGGGGCTGGGATTTAGTCATTTGGTAGAGCACTGCTCTGCAGTCTCTGAGGTCCTGAGTTGGATTCCCAGCATCACAAAAATGGCAGAAGGACATGACATTCCACTCCCAAGGTAATCCCAAAATAACCAGCCACTGGAAACTCTATAAGGGTTGCTATGAGTCGGGGACAACTCCATGGCACCTAACAACAACAACAACAACAACAACATATTTGTATATGAAGTCTTACAGAAAATCTGGAGAAGTACATACGAAACTCTATGCAAACTAAGTTGTCGGAATGGAGAACAGTGAGGAGACTTTTATATTTAATATTAGTAATTTAAATATAGTTAGATTTTATTTCTTACAATAAGCCTATATTTCTCTTATAACTAAAGATTAAATTCAATATAGGGGACTGATACTTGTTCAGACTCTAACTATTTTGTAAATGTCAAGACAATAGAGTTCTTATGGTTGAAAGGAGAGAGAACTGGCCAAATGTTTTAATTAAAGATATTTGATTACAGTTATCTAGTTCTTGAAATGTTAGTAAAGGGCTTATAAGGATATGTGATTTTTTTTTCTTGGAAATGAGACCATTAATTTTCAGAAAATTCTCAAAAGTAACACAGCCTTAAAGAGACTACTTGGATACAGAAAAACAATAGCCAAATGTGTGGTTGGCACCAACCATGTGTCCATGAGTTTATGTCTAGATTCTATTTCTAAACCATCCTTAAGCATTTTCTGTTCCCCACCTGCAATATACCCAGTCCATAGCAAAACAATCAGAATTATATTTATTTTAATTAAAAAATAATTTCTCTAAACAAGTTATTAAGTATATTTTAAGAACTCTTAGTCCTAGAGTTTTTCTATGACCAGTTGGGTCTGGAACCCACTGTAAAGTCTCAGGAAATCAATTCAACTCTCTGGGCCTCAGTTTTTCTATTTGTAGAGCATGAATGATAATACCCTCCTATACAGGAGTAGGATTAGGGAGGAGGACCTTACAGCTCACTTCTGAAACAATTATCCATCAAGAACCCTATAAGTAACAAAGAAGCACTGTCAAATAAAACACCAGAAAATGAGCCCCCCAAGACTGCAAGGGATTCAAGAAACAACTAGGGAAGAGTTGCCTCCTCAGAGTAGAGTTGGCCTTAATTACAGGAATGGAGTAAAGTGCCTGGGACTCCTTTTGCTGATGTAGCATGACTCAAAATGAGAAGAAACATAATGGCTGCAACACTGGGCTCAAACATAACAAGATCATATGCATGGCACAGTATTGGTTAGTGTTTCATTCTGTTGTACTTAGAGTCACTATGAGTTGGATCTGACACAATGGCACCCTAGAACAACACAAGAATAAGATGACTTCATTTAAAGTAAAAGAAAATAATTCATTAAATAGATGAGATTCCAGAACCTATACAAATACTTCGGTGATTTCTTCTTTATACAGAATACCCATGTGCTTGCAGGTAACTTGTTAGGTGCTGTTGGATCAGTGTTCAACTCATAGCAACCTTACATACAACAGGCGAAAGAGTATTGTTAGTGTTTCTCTGCTATTCGTAGGGTTTTTAATAGCTGATTGTTTTGGGGGAGTGGGTTGCTGGGTCCTTCTTCCAGGCCAAAGCATCTGGTGTTCCCAGGCAGGCTGCCATCCAAGTACTAACCAGGTCTGACCCTGCTTTGCTTCCAAGATCTGATGGGATTGGACATCACAGTAGTACAGCTGCAAATAACTTAGTCGTATCTCAATTACCTTTATATTAGACTTTCTCCATCACTCAGCACAGGGCCCAGCCCCCTTCCCTGCCATATGGGCGTGTGTTCAGAGAATGCAAAATAACTTTAATATGAACCTTAGTAAAACATAAACTGGTAGATAAGCTGCTAAAGGAGAAAAGCCACATAATAAATACACCACAGAGCTAGCAATTTAAAAAAATCAATTGTATTACTTTATATCCTTAGCAAACAGAATTGAAAATAGACTCTACAGACATACTTTCAGCTACTCAGGAGCTTTTTTTTCGGCTGAATCCAAAGTAGTGGCATTCTTACTTTAAGGACTACTACTTGCTCATAAATTCCTTCCTCTTAACCATTATTCAACATGAATAGCTGCCTACACAAATAGCTGTGATTTTCCTATAATTATTTTTAAGGTTTTAAAAATTCATAAGTAACACATAAACTCATTCTACTGTACAAGTTTCAAGAAATATAACTATATAGAGTAAAATTAAACATGATAATTCCTCCCCCCTTACCTCTTACACTATTTTTTCCTGCTCTGAGCTAATCGCTATTCATAGTCCTCAATATAAATAGGTGTATAAATACATTTGACTCTGTTTTTTTTTAATAAATGAGATCGAACTATATGAAATGTTCTTGACACTTGCTTTTTTGAACTCAATGTTTCTTTCAGGGCTTCAAACCTGTGAAAAATTGAGTTCTGGTTTGGGTTCAATATGTTAAAAATTTAGAGGGTTTGAGTTCAGTTCAGGTTTAAATCCAATGTGTTGATAGCAGAGCTTCAAACCAAACCCAAATCCTAAACATGCTCTTGTTCAAGCTATATTTAAAATTTTTCTGAACCTCAACCTGAACCCAAACCTGAAATAGAACCCAGTGAAAAACTGAGTTCAGTTTCAGCTTTTAACTTTTTAAATTTTTTTTATGCCATTAACTATATAAAAGATGAAAAAAAGACATTGAAAAAATTTTATTCATCTGTCCACCCATAGGAGTAAAATTTTAAAGCTGGGCATGGTGACACAAACCTGTAATCCCAGTGACCTGGGAGGTGGAGGCAGGAGGATTATGAGTTCAAGGCTAAAGGCAGCCTGTATAACTTAGAGAGACACTGTCTCAAGATAGAAAATAAAAATGAGGCCTCGGGGTGCAGCCAGTGGTAGAGCACTTGCAAAGTATGTGCAAGGCCCTGGGTTCAACTCCCAAGTACTGCCAAAAAAAAAAAAAAAAAAAAAAAATTTAAACCCAAACTTGAAGCCTCTAAGTTTTCATATATTGAATGTGCACCTGAACTTGAGCCCAATTTCTCATGGATTTGAAGCCCTGGTATCTGGTAAAGTTTTTCATATCAATATATACAGATGTATCTTACTATGTCTAACAATAGCCCAGGAATTCATAGTATGGATAGTTTACTCAACAGCTCCCTACTGCCGGGGATTTATTTACAAATTTATAAACATCATAGCAACAGATACCTTTGTGTATCTGCATATATGTGTGTGTATCTGTATATATGTTTTTGTAAACATTTATGAACAAATTTTAGACTCTTATATTGGAAATTCCTGGTCAAATGATATGTCTTGTCATTTTATAAACATTAGATGACCCTTTTCTGTTTTTAAAGACATATATCCATTTGCAGTATGCTTAATTAGGATCAATACTTTTTCCTCCCTCATTCACTTTTCCTTTTTTACTTTTTTTTAGTGACCTTGCAGATGCTTTAGTGATCTTTCAGCTCTATGAAATGATCCGAGTGCCAGTCAATTGGAGCCATGTCAACAAACCACCTTATCCTGCTCTTGGAGGGAACATGAAGAAGGTAAATGATATGACCGTAGATATATTGTTATTGTTTTGATATAAAACAGAGGATTTGAAGTTTCATAAAGCTTGTTAAAGTGTGGTTTGTCCCCACAGTTCTGTTCCAAGTCAAATTGTTAACCTTAATAGCCTTTTCATAACTTTGCTTTAATAAATGTTTGCAAAGATAAAGGCGTTGCTCCCAGCCAGGTAATTTACATAACTGCTTTCATCTTTGGCAGGTTGTAGTACTCAATGTTCTTTGAGATGGACAATATGCACACTCTTATAATAGTCACTACTTGCTGAACCTTTACTGATTATTCATTCATTTATTCAGAGATATTTATTGATTACCTACTACCTGTACATGAGGTTTAGCTCAGTAGAGTGCTACATTGCATTTTCTGAGGACCCAGGCTCAATCCCCACCTCTGCAAAATGAGAGAAGGATGTGGCAGTCCACTCCTGAGATAATCCTGGAACAATCAGCCATTGAAAACCCTGAGGGTCACTATATGAGTCAGACCCAGATCGTACTCAATGCAACAACAACAACAACAACTGCAACAACTACCTATACAGTGCAATGCATGATATTAAAAAGGACAAGTCAGAGTTGGTCTTCAGGAAGCCATATAAGGAAATCAGGGAAATAAGATGATGTTATAAGCAACTATAATACATAGAGTACAGTGTAAGCAAAGTGAATTTTATAGGTTTCAAAGAAGAAAAGGCTACATGTTGCACATATCATGAATAGCTTCATGCAAGAGGTTTTATTTTAGTTAGACTTTGAGAAATGGATAGGAATTTGTTACAAGGAGACTGAAGAAGAGGCTAACATTTAAGAAAATGGGTAGTGGAGCTGGAACTATGGTGTGTGCCTGTAATCGCAGCGACTTTGGGAGGCTGAAGAAGGAGAATCCAAGCTTAAGGCCAGAGGGAGCCTGTGTAACTTAATGAACCCCTTTATCAAAATAAAAAATAAAAAAGGGGCTAGTAGTACAGCTCAGTGGTGGAGTGTTTGCGTAGCATGCACTAGCAGCATGTGTTCAACTCCCAACTACCTAAAAGTAAAAAAGAAAGAGGGAGGGAAGGAAGGAAGGAAAAAAGAAAGGAAGGAAAAAAGAGAAAGTAGGGGGAAAAGTGGGAAAGTAGGCTTGTGGGAATTGAGGAAAATAGTTTTTGCGTTAGTGGAGCATTTGGACAGGTAAGCAGAGGGTGTGAGCACTAAAACTTCTCAAGATGTTGAGAACTTCCAATGTCAAATTAAGGGGTTAGGCTTTAAACTACAAGCTGCAGGAAGCCATTAAACATTTTTGAGGAGGGCAGTGACGTGATTCCAGCCAGTGACTTGATTCCATCTGGAAGATGACTATTGAGAAATGTACTTGTCTTCCAGGATTATTCTTCCCCAAACACAATTACTGACCTCCTTGGTGTTCATCTTTTTTCTGTTGAAACTGCTTTGGTTTTGTTTTTCACATTTTCTTTTTACCTTCTGTTTCAGGTTCATTTGCTTTTAAATTTCTGTACTTCCATTTAACTTCATCCTTTCATTTAAAATGATGTGAATAATTTAAATACACTAAACAAATTAATGGACTAAATATGCTATGACTTACCTGTTTTGTTATTATGAAATTGACCTGCATTCTTCTGATGTTAAAAGGTTGAATAAGTGGAAATAGAACCATATTCTTAGACAGAAAGACTAAATATTATAAAGTTACTATACTAACTTTTCCAATTAGCTTATTACAGGTAGAAGATAATTCCAGTTATAATTCTAAAAAGACTCTGTGTGTGTGGAGTAGGGAGTAGAGAAAGGCAATTTATATATTGGGGCTAGGGAAAAGACTTACAAAGGGATTCTAAAGTTCTACTAGAAGAAGAAATAGGCCTGAATATCCAGGAACATTTTCTAAGGATGTTGAAGAGGTGTTAGAAAATCCACATTATGATGTTTTGGTCAGTGATGGACCATATATACAATGGTGATCCCATTAGTTTATATCACATAGTGACATCATAGCCACAGTACATTTCTGAAAATGTATACCTGCCATTAGGCAATACACGGCTGTATATTAACATTTATTATGAAGCCAGGCACAGTGGCACATGCGTATAATCCCAGCGACTCGGGAGGCAGAAGCAGGAGAATCACAAGTTCAAGACCAGAGGCAGTCTGCGTAATCTGGCAAGACCCTGTCTCAAAAAAGAAAAAACATGGGCTAAGGGTGCAACTCAGTGGTTTAGCACTTGCAAAGCATGCAAGTGCAAGGCCCTGGGTTCAACCCTCAGTATTGCAGAAAAAAAAAAAAAAAAAGAAAGAAAAGAAAAAGAAAATTATTATGAAGGCACAGTAACTGAAATAGTTTTAGGATGGACTTAATAATAGAAGAGCCTAGAAACCTATCCTAAAATCTATGAACTTAATATATGACAAGGTGTTTCCAAGATTCAGTTAGGAAAGGAATAGCTATCCAAAAAATGATGCCAGAAAAACTGGTTAACCATTGGATTGTAGGCAGCTGCACCCCTGTGTCATCTGATCCCATCAGATCTCGGAAGCTAAGCAAGATTGGGCTTGGTTAGTCCTTGGATGAGAGACTGCCTGGGAACACCAGGTGTCATTGGCATTGGAGAAGGACCCACCAACCACTCCCAAAAAACAATCAGCCATTGAAAATTATATGAATAGCAGAGAAGTACAGACAATAGTGTTTCATCTGTTGTATACAGGGTTGCTATTAGACACGGACTCGACACCTAACAACAACAACAACAACATTGTGTTAGGAAAAAAGTGATCTTCACCATATATCATCTGCCAAAGTAAATACCAAGAGGAGTAAAGAGTTAAAGTGATAAATGTAATAAAACTGAGAAAAAAGTAAAAATGAATCATTCTGTGCTCTTGGAATAAATAAGAAATTACAAAGGAAAAAATTGATACAATAGATGACATAAATTTAAAATTTTTACATACAAAAGTAAATACCATAAACAAAAGTTAAAAGCAAATAATAAACTTTGAAAACTCATATTTGCAACAAATATGGCAAATGATTAATATCATGAATATATAAATAGTTCATAAAAATCAAAACAACATGAATGACCAATTTACAGAAACAAATAATGGGCAATACACATGAAAAACTCTGCACCTACAATAAAAGAATGCAATTTTTAAAAAAAGACTATTGGACTGAATCCAATGATGAGGACATTTTCATTTTTATAACCTTTCTAGAATCAGTGTGGTAATGCATTTCATTTATCTTCAAAAAAAATCCTTTGACCTTGTAATTTCACTTCTTGTCAGAAACATCAGTCAAGATGTGTGCTGAAATGCTTATAACAGCAATGTTTATAGAACAAAAAAGAAAACACTATAGTCCACTTATAAGATGAAATAAAATGTGCCATTAAAAATATTTTTGTAGTAATAGTGGCATGGAAATGAGCAAGATACAGCATTGCATGTAGACACAATATAATTCTAATTTGTTTAAAATACACATACACACAGAGACATGCATTCCATATGGGCTTCTAGTTTTCCTCACCATTTCTAGAGTGCATTTTAAAATTTCATTTGATTTGCCTACAGTGAAACTGCTCTCTCCATTTTTTTCTTGCTTTCTTTCTGTTCATTCTTATCCTTTCATAGGTTTTTATCTTTTGGTCTGACAGCTCTAGGTATTTCCAAGGCTCAGTTCTTGGTTCAAGGCTCTTAATTTCTATATTTTCATCCTTAGACAGCAAATCCATTTTTAGAGTTTTAGGTACTATCATGTCTACAGCTGTACCACCCTGGCGTCCAATCTCATCAGATCTCAGAAGCTAAGCAGGGTCAGACCTGGTTAGTTCTTGGATGAGAGACCACCTGGGAATACTGGGTGCTGCAAGATAGAGAAAAGGACCTGGCAGCCCACTCCTGATACAGTTAGCCATTGAAAACTGTGAATAGCAGAGAAGCACTCACACAGTGCCCTGCATGGCACAGTGTTGGGTAGCATTTCTGTTGTACATAGGCTCGCTAGGAGTTGCACCCCAATCAGCAGCATCCAATAACAACAGGCACTATCACAAGTATGTGTTACCTCTAGGAATCTAGTTTCTCATTGTTTCTGTAGCTTGGTACCTCTCCAGATCTTAGAAGTATACAGCCACATTTGAAAGCAAATGCTGCCCAAAACAGAACACATCCTTTCTCTTATGTTAGCATCCATTTCCACTGTCTTTTTCTTCTTCCTTTTTTGTTTTTTCCACGGTACTGAGGGTTGAATCTAGGGCCTCACACTTGCATGCTTTGCAAATGGTATACCACTGAGTGGCACCCTCAGCCCATTTTTTAACTTTTTGAGACAGGGTCTCACTAAGTTATGCAGACTGCCTCTCCTCTTGAACTTGGGATGCTCCTGCTTCTGCCTCCAGAGTCGCTGGGATTACAGGTGTGCACTACCGCGCTGGCTTTCCACTGTCCTTTTCATAGCTGGTCATGTCAATTTGTTCTTAGACTTATATACTACCAATCCTGAGCTGCTTTCCCACTATGATCTCCCCTAAGAACTGTGGTCAAACTAACTATAAAACAGATGGATCTTCACTGAAACACATTTTACACAAAAGTGATTATTTTAATTTGCTGCAAATGTCTCCCATTCAAATGAGTATCCATGGGAAACATCCTCATTTTTCTCTCTTCCTATTCATACTGTTCTATAATCTGAATGTGGTATTATTTTCCATAAATTAGGAATCTAATCCATTTTTTCCAATTATATATCCTTTTATAGCATTTATTTCTACAAAACAGGCTAACCAGGCATAATTAAATATAACTACTAGGAAAAAAGTTTTTGAAATACTATCTCCTTGCACTTTTAAAAAATGAATCCCTATCAGATATTTTACTTAGTAAGTGAACCAGAGAGATGTTACAGCAGGTTCAAAGGATCTTGCAGTTTTACTTGTAACAAACAGCTTTGAAAATTTTTATTTTTTATTAGTTTATTAATTTACTTATTTATCTATTTAGAGACAGGGTTTCACTATGTAGCACAAGCTGGCCTAGAATTTGTATTCATTCATTCATTCATTTATTTATTTATTTATTTATTTATTTATTTGCTGTTGTTGTTTTTGAAACAGGGTTTCACTACATAGGGCAGGCTGCCCCTTGAACTCACATCGATTCTCCTGCCTCAGCCTCCCAAGTGCTGGGATGACAGGCACGTGCCACCACACCTGGTTGTATTTTCTTTTTAAAACATACCCATTTATTTGTAAAAATTCTGTTATTGTGTGGTCTCTTTCCTTTCCTAGAAATATTTTCTTATTCTTGGAAAAAAAAATGTATATATGTACCTCTGGTTGGATTGAAATGGAGCTTTTAACTTGAGAAAGAAAATTAAGAGAAACAAGTTATATTATTTTTCTTATTTAGATTTTTATTCCAAAAATATATTTAGTAAACACTTTTTTCCTACTGATGATGTTATAAGATTACAAGATCTTACAGTTTCACTGAAGCAGAAAAACTCAGATTCATGAGAATTTATATAAATCTTGATAAAAGAAGTATAACACTAGATGATGGAAGGTAAAAAAACCTCTGCAGAGGCCACGGTAAACCAAAAACTAACTGCAGAAAGGACTAACTGGGCTTACTTCCCTAGGGAAAAAGGAGATAAGTGGGTAAATGATTTACTTGGTGTAATCAGATTTTCACTATAGACAGGGCATTGTGTTGGTTCTAGGCTGGAAGTGAAAAAAGTATGATATAAATTTGCACAATTAACCATTTTTGTTCCTTAAAAGGAGCATATTTTACTGTGGGTAGCAAAAGAAAATGTAAAAGGTAAATACAAGCAGACGATGGTGTATAAGCATTACAAAATAAGGATTAGTAAGAGTTCAACAAAGGATAGATCTTTATCATTTGGTAAAGTTAAGGTTAAACTGGGGTTCTTTTTTGTTTTGTTTTGTTTTGTCTTTGTTGTGCTGGGGATCTAACCCAGAGCCTCACTCGCTCCGCAAGCAAGCCAAGAGCTAAATTTCAGAGGATGAGTACAATCTGGATAAAGAACATGAAGTTAGATTCTTAATGAAACAATTACTTCTCTACTCCTTAATTTTAAGTCTAGACAAAACAATGTTAAAATGCAGGCAATCTAGGTTTTTAGTCAATTATCATTAATAAACCATGACTAATAAACCATGTAATCGTTAATAAACCATGTAATCGGATAGGCAAGACTTTTAGAGTAGGAGGGGATCTTAACATTTTTCAGGAGTTACCCATAGTACTTTGGTATCTTCAACTATAAAACTGGATTAATTATTCCTTGTTTCACTAGAATACTATGGAATGAAATTTGTTCATAAAAAATGTCATTGTAGTTATTTTTCAGATGAACTAGGTTGGTATATTTAGGAAATATGTTTCTAAAAATCTGTTTTTATATTAAAACTTTTGTTTATTGATAGATTGAAAACTGTAACTATGCAGTGGAACTTGGGAAGAATGAGGCCAGATTCTCCTTGGTTGGCATTGCTGGGCAAGACCTAAATGAAGGCAATTCAACACTTACTCTGGCATTGGTATGGCAGCTGATGAGAAGGTAATGGTTGATATGTTTGTAGTAACACTGTCAGTTTCCTCAACAAGTTTGAACTAAACTATTAGCTATTTTTAAAGACTAATGAATATAAGATATATAATATAAAATATACTAATTTTGCAAAAGATTTACTGATTATATATTTTCATAAATTGCATTTTCTTTTAAAATGAGTCAAAGGCTAGAAACACAGTTACTTTTTTATTAATACCTCTTAAAAATGGCTTTGTAAGGAGCTGTCTTAAATTTTTAAAATACTGTATGGCAGTTTTATTTTTGATTAGTGAACTTTGTAACTTTGGAATGTAACTAGATGCAAATGCCAGACTAAAATTAGAAGTATTTATTAGAATGGAAATATTACTTTCTTTCAAGAAAGGGTCTTGCTATGTAGCCCAGAGTGGCCTCAAACTTGTGATCCTCCTGCCTCAGCCTCTCAAAGTGCTAGGATTATAGGCCTGTGCTACCACAGCCAGCTATTTCTTAACTATCTATCTAAATCTTGATATAAATGATGTGAAAGAAAATTTCACCCTTTTTAGTCTCAAATATATGTCTTTTCTGTTGCAGGTACACATTGAATGTGTTATTAGATCTTGGAGAGGGTGAAAAAGTAAATGATGACATAATTATTAAGTGGGTCAATCAGACTCTTAAAAGTGCAAACAAAAACACTTCTATTTCCAGCTTTAAGGTAATTAAGAATATTTAAACAATTCTCTATAAGTTTAACAGAAGAAACTTTTACTGGGAATTACATTGTTTAGGTTCAGAGTTACATTAATGTTATATCTCAGAAACACACAATTTATGATTTTAGCCATACTAATTATTTCACATGTGTAAACTAGAAATACTCCATTTGAATTTTTGTTTTTGATTAGTTGTCCTATTGAATATAAATGCAGGTTAATAGACGGTAGTATCTTGAAAAACAATGAAGCCAAAAAAAAAAAAAAAAAAACAGTTGTCAAGTGAAAAAGCATGATGAAAGCCACTGTTTATATAGGACTATAATGTTTTGTGCTCCTTAGCAGCAGTCTCAGAATTGTACTGACATCATTTCCAAGGCATAACAGAGCCAGCCAAACCGATTCAAGTGGGAATTGAGAAAACTGGTAGGAAAAAAAAAAAATCTTGTCATCTGGCTTCATAATGCACTTACCACTCACTTCTGAGCATTTGTGGATGATTCATAAAGCACTCAAAATGTAATTTGCACATACATACCCACTAATTTTCATACATTTCCATTGTGTTTTGCTTTTGCATGCAAGATGGTGTTAGCTACAAATAAGCATGTCTGCTTGTACACATTCATTCAGTGAGCCTTGTATGTGTGGTTTATTACATGTGAAAAATAGCAATTTAGCCATGCACAGTGGCGCATGCCTGTAATCCCGGCAACTCGGAGGCAAAGTCAGGAGCACTGCAAGTTCGAGGCCATAGGCAGCCTGCGTAATTTAGCAAGACCCTGACTCCAAGTAAAAATTAAAAAATTGGCTGGGGGTGCAGCCTAGTGGTAGACCACTTACCAAGTATGTGTGAGGCCCTAGGTTCCACCCCCAAGTACTACAAAACAAAGCAAAACAAACCCACCGTAATGGATATTTTTTAGTGAAATAAAAAATGTAAACAGATGAAATACCAAGCTATCTTAAGAGATACATACATACTCAGCTGGGTGCAGTGGTACATGCCTGTAATCCCAGTGGCTGGGGAGGCGGAGGCAGGAGGATCACAAGTCGGAGACCAGAGGTAGTCTGTGTAATTTAGCAAGACCCTGTCTCAAAAAAGTAAAAAAATAAAATAAAATAAAAAGGGCTGGGCGTGCAGCTCGGTGGTCCAGCACTTACAAAGCATGCAAGTGTGAGGCCCTGGGTTCAATGCCCAGTACCCCCCCCCCCCCAAAAAAAGATATCCTCATCTTTATTCCTTTCTTTGCCTTCGCTTTGTATGTGTTTAGCAACTTTGTAGAAGACATGTCAGAAATTGATAAATTCAATCTTCTCATCTTTACCAAAAACTGAGGCCTCAAATGATTTTAACAGGGCAGGTAGATATTGGCAGAAATGTTGCCTGAGTCTTAATTCAAGTGCCTTTTTTCCTTTTCTATCTGGGAAGGAACGAATAACATTGACCTTTAGTTGTTGTTTACTTTTTAAAAAGTAATTTTCAGTCCATGATTTGTCTCCATGTTTTATAAATAAAACATAACTTAAAAGTAAGTTATGTAAGTGTATCATAGAACTCTGTAATTGGAAGTTAGTCTTTAAAATTGTTATGCATTCGGTGAGGTGGTACGTCCCTTTAATCCCAGCGACAAGGGAGGATGAGGCAGGAGGATTGCAAATTGGGGGCTACAGGCAGCCTGCATAACTTAGCGTGACCCTGCCTCCAAATAAAAACATTTTTCTAAAATGGACTGGGTGTGAATGAAGCCCAGTGGCAGAGCACTGGAAAAGTATATGTGAGGCCCTGGGTTCAACTCCCAAGTACCACAAACAAACAAACAAAAAAATAAAATTGCTGTGCTAAAATCATTTACTTGCATATTTATTTAAAATAATATGTAATTGAGTTGAATGCAATGCAAAAACATTTAGGAACAAATTGATATTTGAGCTGTTACTATTAAGTAACTTTTCTATGTAAAGAAAAAGACATAAGCCTGGCACCACTTCACACACCCTATAATCCCAGTGACTCAGGATGCTGAGGCAGGAGGATCAAAAGTTCAAGGCCAGAGGCAGCCTATGTGACTTAATGAGACCCTTTCTCAGAGTAAAAAATAAAAAGGAGGGTGCAGCTCAGCAGTAGAGCACTTACCTAGCATGCAGGAGGTCCTGAGTTCAACCCTTAAGTACCAAAACAAACAAACAAACAAACCCAAGCCCTAAGGTATAAGAAGTTAATTTGGTTCTCACTGTTCACCATTTACTTAAAAGACAAAATTTATATAACTGAGAAGTTAACATGCTACAGAGTAAATTATCAGATCCAAGTAATATAGTTAATATTATCATGGGTGAAGGTTAATTGATCATTTCCAACTCAATGGTCAGTAAAGAGTGGATGAAGAAAGTTGTTTTGAAAATCACATAGAGGAGGGATTTGAAGCTAGAAGGATCCATCTTGAATAAAGGCAAGTCTGAGAAGGTTAGGAAAAAAAGTTTGGCTAGGGCGGATGTTGTGCAAGATATAGACTAGGTTAAGATGGTGGAGGATTTGGCCTAAATAAAAGACACTAAGTAAAAGGAGTAATGTTTAAAAAAAAAAAAAAGGAGACAATAACAAAAATGCAGTTGTTTTAGGGAGAATAATCTGAATGTGGTGAGCAGGATGGGTTGGAGGGAGAATGGTGTAGATTGAAGACCAGTGAATAAGAATCCAAGGTAGTACTGAGATGTGGAGTGATAAGGGTCTGAGTGGGGTTGAGGAAGGGGCACTGGGAAAGTTAAGAATGGTTATCTGAGTTATTGCAAGAGAATAGCTAGTACTTGGCTTCCTGACTTAGCAAAACAGGGGAGATACAGAAGAGTCAGAATTTTTGATGTTTTGGGTAATTTGGAAAACAAATGATAAAACTAACAGAAATGGTGACATCATGAGGTGTAGCTGCTTATTGGAAAAGGTGATGAATTCAGTTTTAAGCTTATTGAATTTGAGGTAATATTCAGAAAATGGGAAGTTGGATGCAAAGAGATATTAAAACTGGGAATACAGACTTGGTGATCAGTTGAATAGAAGAGATATTTGAAAAATGGGAGCATGCAAACCCTGTAAGGGAGGATGCGCACAGAGAATAGCAGACTTGAGAGCATGGTTTTACTTAGAACTGAGGAGGCAGAAACATTGCGAGAGCGCTTGGCATTTAGTAGATGCTTGATTTTAAGAAAGTCTTTAAAGATAGTGCAGATGGTTAAGAAATGTGACAGTGAATGCCAAAAAATAGTTGGGGTGAGGGAAGTTTTTTTCTAGCCATAGAAGGTATTATGTCTGAGAGCTATAAGTGGTATTAGTGAGAGCATGTTAATCATAATGAAGACAATGCTGCAAGTAGACATTACAGAAAAAACAAATTTACCTTTTCTTTGTTTCTTTCCCTCATCAAGAAGATAGGGAGGTGGTCAGCAAGTATCAGTAATCATAATTACCATTCGCTGAGTCCTGTGTTTCACGATGGCAAACATTTTACACATTATTTCTTTTAATTCTCTCAACTCTATGAGAAAAAAAGTATTAAGAGAATTTGAGTAACTTATCCACTGTCATAGAACTTTTAAGCCAAACAGCCGGGAATCCATGCCATAGACTTATTCAGGTTCACTCCTCAAGCTTTGGATGGGATCAGCTTTCCTTGACACACATGTTCTTGTTGAGGGTATGGACACCGAGCAAAAATATGGGTTCTGTTAAAATGGAGAGAGTGGTAAGGAGTGGATGCTCGGTAGGCAAGAAATAGAGGCCATTATTCAAGCTGTGGAAGAGAGAACAATTTGCTCAACTGTCAACAAGTGGTAAAAACAATTTAGATCAGGATTTTTTACTTCAATTACAACACTCTGTCCACTAGAATTTTGTCCATTTTTAATTGACCTTGAAAGTACCTTAAAAATGGAGAGCATTTTCAGCATTAGAGTCAGGCTGTCCATGGAGCAAATATGTATTCTGTACTTACTGACTATGTTAAACAAGTCACTTGAGGTTTCTGAACTTCATTTTTTTCATCTTTAAAAGATGAATTGCAACTCCTTTATTATGAGGACAGTAGGATTGAAAAACAAAAATTAAATAAAACATGAAGCAATAAGAAAAATACCTTTGTAAATGTTAGTTCCTTTCACTATTTCATTTTTCTTTCTGAAGAATATTAAGTGAAGGCTTAGGAATTCATGGCCAAAGAAATATGATAGTACTAGCATTTGTAGAATTGTTAACCAAATTTCATCTCCTGTTCCCTTTCAAAATTATTTATTTTTTATATAACAGATGCTATAGTTAGTGTATTTAGGAACTCTTATATTTGGGTATGGTGACACCTCTCTACATCATCAGTCCCCAAAACTTTCTGGTACCAGGAACGGGTTTTGTGGAACAGTTTTTCCACAGACTGGAGGCAGTACTCAGGTAGTAATGTGAGCAGTATAGAGAGGTGTAAATACAGATGAAGTTCATTTCCTTCCTGGCCTTGGCCACTCACCTCTTACTATGAGGCCTGGTTCCTAAAACCCATACCTATCCGCAGCCCAGGGGTTGAGGACCCCTGTGCTACACTGTAATTTATATTATGATTAAAGGAAAATCATACTTTAAATGGTTTGTTATATGTGCTGGTTGCACAAAAGCTTAATGTCAGGTACAAAGAATATGTATATATTGGCTTCCATTATATGACAATGACCAGAAGAGGATGCCAGTTCTGAAAATTAAAGGTGACATGTTTATGATGTTTATTCTTTATTTTCTAGGATAAATCTATTAGCACCAGTTTACCTGTCCTAGATTTAATAGATGCCATTGCACCAAATGCAGTTCGTCAAGAAATGATCAAGAGAGAAAACTTTTCTGATGAGGATAAACTGAACAATGCTAAGTAAGCCTCTATAGATTCTATTAAAACATAATAGCCTTTTAATTCTTTAAAATCCTTACAGGAAAGGTTTCACATTTCTAAGTACAACTTATATGGGGAATATGATTTTAAAGTCATTATTATAACCTTTTTTGTAAAGTTAGTCTTACCAAAATATTTCATTCTTTTGTTAAAATATATTAAGTGAAAATACAGTAAGTGACAAACACCAAGATATTTTTCTTGTCTTTTCAAGATATGCCATTTCAGTTGCTCGAAAGATTGGTGCCCGGATATATGCATTACCTGATGACCTTGTAGAAGTAAAACCAAAGATGGTTATGACGGTGTTTGCGTGCTTAATGGGAAAAGGACTGAACAGAATAAAATAATAAAACGTTTAATATGATCCTCTGCCACATTAAGTACATTGAATGCCTCACAGTTTACAGAATTTTGAAGGGTAGTGGGAATAAAATCAGAGTATTTGTATGCTCAAAATAGTCACGTATTCATTAATGAATTCAGTACTCTGTTCATATTAGTTAGAATTTGTCAGTCTTTTTTGAATAACAATTAATTTACCAGTCGATACTGATACTAGGATATGTTCATTATCAAGCTGATATTTCGTGATTAAATTATTATTGTTTCCTAGAATCTTAGCAAACAAGGCTAATTTATTCTTTTTCATGGTTCTAAAAAGATCAGTACAGAAAAGGTTTTGCCGGTCCTGCTGTGAAATGCTTTGGAGTTTTTGATGTGTTTTCTTATCACAATGTATTCAAATTCATAACCAGTTTAATCCTTTTATTTTCTTCCTCCAACCCTGTAAAATGACCTAAAACTCTAACCTTTCTGTAAATTTCTATACATCTAAAATTTTAAGGTGACAAGTACTGTTCATTAACATTAAATGTTTTTATATATGAGAACTAATTCTTGAATTAAAACCCCAAAGTTCACTATCTTATCTAAGTCATAGGAGCTTTTTACTTAAAAATTTAATTTTAACTGTACTGTTTGTTTCACAGCCTTCTATAAACTGCCAATGTTTGTTTAAGGCTTGTGTTATTTGGGAATGGCTAAAGCTTGAGAATTTTCTTTATGTATCCTAGTTTGGCAATACAGCTTTACCTACGACACGTAGCTTCTACTATATGTTGGTAGGATGTTAAAAAAATGTGCGTGTGCGTGTGTGTGTGTGTGTGTGTGTGTGTGTGTGTGTGTGTGTATTGCACCTGAATTACCCAAGTTTTCTAAAATGGTATGTATAATTGGTCAATCAGCCAGCCATTAAGTATTTATTTTGCCCTCACAATGTGTGTAACACTTTTCAGTTTGCGGATATCTTATACATGAAGATTACTTTTACAAATATTCATTATGAGTGTACACATAGTTATTTTTCACCTCACTCCTTCCAAATACTTATAGCCAAACATTGGCGAGAACATCACAGGTCAGCTTGACACTATTCTGTTAGTTTTATCTTACACTTGCTGGTTTGTGTCTATAATGAAACATATAATTTAGAATATGTCCACTGAATAAATTTAGTAGAAAGCAATATAAGGCTAATAGTCAACATATTTTCACGTTTTTCCAAAGCCTTCTACAAACTGGCGATGTCTAAGGCTTATATTACTTGGGAATAGCTAAAGCTTGAGACCTCTTTTTTCCCTGAATTTGTAGCAGAAGACCAATTCCACTGCTCACAGCTGAATCCAGCAATCTACTTTCTCCATCTTTCACTGTTAGTGCCAGTGAGCAATACTACTATGCAACAAAATGCTGTTACTTTATCTCAGTATGAATGAATGAGTAGTCTAAATCCTCCTTATACCATTCATTAAAACATGCATGGTAAGAGTGAGAGTAATCACGTTTAGAATATAATTTTTTAAATAAAATGACAAACAGGTGGAATTTTGAAATATATTCTTCCACAAGAGATTTCTTTTCCTTTTATATGTTGAAGATTGTTTCCTTATATGAAGATTAAGGTATTATTCTCATTCTTTTATGAGATTATTGAAATCATGCTTCTCTGATTTTTTTTTCACCATTTACTAAGCTCTCTGGTTTATATGAAATTTGGCACTTTAAGGTATTCTTTTCTCACAAAGTATATTTAATAAAAATGCTGTGTATGTAGAAATGTGTCAGTGTTTATTTAAAGAAAAAATGCAGCCTTAAACATTAGTCTAGTATTAGCTTATTTTCTAGAAAAGAAAATTCCTAAATGAGTTAAGAAAACATTGTAATAGTTTATTTCTTTGGATGTGAGGGTAGTTCTGTTTTTTTCCTTTGAGGAATTTTATTAAAAACCAATTGCATGATTATTGCAAATGTAGTTTGTATTGAGATCATCTGAGTGAATCAACTCATTAACATAAATTTCTTGTCTACTATGATCCAGATACTACATTAGATACTGGGGATTCAGTAGAAAACTATATAGACAAAATTTCTTGACACTCGTGGACAGAAATAGATAGTAAACAAATAGGAATTTTAGATAGTGATAATGTAGTAGAAGAAATAAAGCAGGGTAATGTGATAGAGACTGGGGGCCTGAGGTGGAGATTAATTTGGGTGGTTAGGGAAACTGTCTCTAAGGATGTTTTACTTTGGACTGAGTGTTCAGCAGAGAGATCAAGTACAAAGGAAGAGCCTTGGAGGGATTACAGAAAAAAAAACAGGTAAATATTGCCAGAGAGTAGTAAAGGAGTGGGAGAGAGTCTAGAGATGTAGATAGGATCTGTCCTACTTACAGGACTAGATCTAAATGTAGATTTTCTTCCTTCTCTGACTGGAGTTATGACTGGTCTTTTTTGTACCTATGATTTGGATGAATTGCTTTGAGTGATGTACTGCCTCTGAATCTTGCATACCACCATTTATCATAACTCTACCATTGGTCTCCATATCACATATGTAAAATAAACTGACACATCATGGAGGTGACGTTAAAATACTCTAGTTTTTAGCAAGACTGTGTCTTAAAATAAAAAAATAAAAAATGCGCTGGTGGTGCAGCCCAGTGGTAGATCACTTCCAAAGTATGTGTAAAGCCCTGGGTTCAACCTCCAAGTACCAGAAAATAAAATATCCCATTTTATGCCAGACAGAGTTTACTGGAGAGACAAGAGAAGAGGATTTTCTGCATCTGAGATGACTGCATCTGAGATGATACAAAGGTTTTTTTAATTTTTAAAAATTTTATTACTTATTTATTTTTACTTATTTATGTATTTATTTTTCACGGTACTGGGGGTTGAAGCCAAGGCCTCACCCTTGCATGCTTTGCAAGTGCTGGACCACTGAGCTGCACCCTCAGCCCATGTGTTCTTTTCTTTTTTTTTTTTAATTCTTGAGATAAGGTCTCACTAAGTTATGCAGACTACCTCTGGTCTTGAACTTGGGATCCTCCTGCCTCTGCCTCCCAAGTTGCTGGGATTACAGGTATGTGCCACTGTGCCTGGCTCATACAAAGGTTTTAAAGAACAAAGTCCAGTTACAACACTGGGTTAGTGTGAAGTAGGTCCAGTCCCCAAATACTTTGGAATGTCTCCTTGTGTTATCTACTAAAGTAGGTTAGAATTCCCTCAAATCTTAGAAGTTAAGCTGACCACTATGAAATCCCTTTAGAGTCATCTACACGCAGGAAGCTGAAAAAGCTTCAGATTAAAGTGAAACAATATCTATACCTACATTTATGTCTGCCTCAATATATAGCTATGAGCCATCTGAATCTTTAATCTCTAACACTGAAATTTTGCTTAGGTCAGGGTTAGAGATGTTCTGCTACTGCCTAAACATTCTGCTGGACTATGAAGTGTGTAAACACATATAAGTAAGTACCTGGCCTCACAATGAGCAATTTTGATATTCCACCAAATACAGATCTACAGCCATACCATCCTGGCATCCCATCTCGTCAGATCACCTAAGCAGGGTTGGGCCTAAGTGAAAGACCACCTAGGAATATCAGGTGCTGTAGGCTTGGGAGAAGGATCTGGAAGTCTGCTCCAAAAATAATTAGCCATTGAAATAGTAGAGAAGCACTGACAAGAAGGCAGGGCATGGCACAGTGTGGGGTAGTGTTTTGTATGTTGTACATAGAGTAGCTATGAGTCAGACCTGACTTGATGGCACCTAACAACAAACCAAATACACAAATTTGGAACTGTATTAAATATTACAGAATGAGAAGATCCGTCCAGAGACAAGGCATGAAAAAAAACTAAAATTCAATACATTATCAATTATTTTGAAGTAAATATAAAGAAAATGTTTGCCATGTACTTAACTCTTAAAGAAAATCTGAAGACAACTTTGAAAAAATTGTACGTAGGCATTTGGGGAGTTAAAGTGTTGGTAGAGATAGGAATGGAATAAATCAACCGAATGGGATAGGAAGTATTCCCCCTCAAATATAAAATACTCAAGTAAATTTATGTGTTGCCTTGAAAACCAAAGCGTTGAAGGTGCAATTCAGATTTTGTCTATAGTTGTCGGTGGAGAGCAATAGGAATGATTGAAGAGAGAATTTTCAGTTTTCCGCCCTTTAAAAGATGGGAGACAATAACAACAATGTATAATGGTTAACCTGCCATAAATGAAAGTTTGATGAAAATAAATTATTCTTCATAGCACTTACTGGGCTTCAGTCAGCTGTTGCCTAAATAACAGATCCATCTTTAAAATGAGATGCATGTGATGTGACAAACTACTAAAAAAGACTGGAGAGCAGATCCTCAAAATGTGTAACCAACGGTTACATGTAGGCACCTCTGTATTACATGCAAATAAATGTGTGACATCAGGAATATTAGGCCAGTTTCAGATAGTAAACGAATTGTTTAAAAATAGCCATTAGAAGCCGGGCGCGGGGTCTCACGCCTGTAAACTCCGCGACTCAGGAGGCGGAGGCAGCCTACGGAACTTAGCAAGACCCTGCTTCAAGTTTAAAAAATACATATATAAAGGACCGGGGGTGCATCTCAGGGATAGAGCACTTGCAAAGTATATGCGAAGCCCTGGGTACAACCCACAAGTACCGCGCAAAAAAAAAAAAAAAAAAAAAAAAAAAAAAAAAAAAAAAAAAAAAAAAAAAAAAAAAAAAAAAGAAAAAGAAAAGAAAAAAAAAAGAGAGAGGAAAGAAAGAAACGTAAGTACAGACAAATCCCAAAGCCTGGCGGCCTGGCGGGGCCTTCCTTCTGCTTTCGGCCGAGTGCACCGGATTATGAAAATACCTGGACAATTCCACGAGGGGTTTCGGCTAAACGTTAATTCGTCAGAGGCTCAACTAGCATTCCATTGCCTATTTACTTAATGTGCGGCAGCAGCAGACGGTGCGGATATAACCTCAAGTCGGGGAGCTGGGGGTGGAGCCCGGAAGCCAAGAATTTCACCTTCCCCTGAGCGGAGCTAAGCATCCCGGCTGCCCCGCCGCAGGCCCCGCCCCCGCCCTCAGGCCCCGCCCCGGCGTCGATGCTCTCGCCGGGCTGAGGATGACGTGAGGAGAGGGTCGCGGACGTCTCTCTCCAGGCGCAGCCGGGCCGGCGGTTCCCACAGCCCAGGAGCTGGCCGGGCTCCGAAGCGCTTCTCCGGGCTCCTCCCGCGTCTGTCTCTCGTCCTCCTCCCGAGCCGGGCCGCCCCCCGCGCGGCCCCCGAGGCTCTTGGCACGGCCCCGCGCTCGGCTGCCGCCCTGGCGCGCTCGACTTTGTCGTCCCCGGACGGGCGCGGACCGGCTCGGCCCGGGCGCCGGCGGCTGGGCAGGGGGCGCTGGCCCCGCGGCCGCGCAGGCGCGGCCACCAACCTGGGCTTGTCCGTGGAGGGCGAGTGCTGGCTCCGAGGGGAGGCGACGCCCTTCGGGGCCAACGGGCCGCGCGCCGAGGCGGCCGTGGGAACGACTCACCCCTTTTCCGGCCCCGGGTCGGGGTCGGGGCCCAGGGGGGCCCCGCCTCCGTCACCGGGCCTGCCCCCCTCGTGGGCCGCGATGATGGCGGCCTTGTACCCGAGCACCGACCTCTCGGGCGTCTCCTCCGCCTCCCTGCCTTCCTCCCCATCGTCCTCTCCGTCCCCCAACGAAGTAATGGCGCTGAAGGATGTGCGGGAGGTGAAGGAGGAGAACACGCTGAACGAGAAGCTCTTCTTGCTGGCGTGCGACAAGGGTGAGAGCGAGGCCCCTCCCGCCGCGGCCCGCCGCCTGTCCCCTGCGCTCGCGCCCTCCGCCCTCTCCCCTGCCTCGACTTACTCGGGACGCTCCCTCTTCCTCCCGAGCCTCGCGTCTAGTCCCGCGCCGCCCCCGCCCGGTGAGCGGAGAGCTGGCGGGCGGTGGAGCCGGGGGACTGCGCCCTCGCTGCGTGGGATCCGTTGTTAAGGTGTCGCGGTGGGAGCCGACACCCCAGAGTTTGAGCCCCACCCCTAATAACTGAGTGACCACAAGTCGTCTCGCCTACTTCTTCTACCTGAGTTCCTTTTTGTACCTGATTGGCTAGCCTCCGACCTTCCAGTCCGAAAATTCCATGACCTTCCCTTAAAATTCCTATTTATGTTTTGTTTACTAAATTTATTTATTTACTTACTTACTTACTTATGTATTTAAAGAGCCTTTCTTCTGCTGTTTAGCGTCAGCTATCCAGTGCCTTGGGCTGGGATTTAGCTCAGTTGGTAGAGCGCTGCGCTGCAGCCTCTGAGGTCCGGAGTTCAATTCCCAGCACCGCAAAAATGGGAGAAGGGCCTGGCAATCCACTCCCAAGGCTATCCCGAAACAGCCACTGAAAACCCTATGAGGGTCGCTGTCCAACTCGACGGCACTTAACAACAACAACATCCGGTGCCTTGGCCAGTTACCTTTGCATGGCGTTGTTGTTGTTGTTAGGTGCCGTCAAGCGACCCTCTGTACAACAGGGGAAATACTATTGTCAGTGCTTCTCTGCTGTTCATAGGGTTTTCAATGGCAGATTGATTTTTGGGAGGGGGTTGCCAGGTCCTTCTCCCAAGCCTACAGCTTCTGGTGTTCCCAGGCGGTCTCCCATCCAGGTACTAATCAGGCCCGACCCTGCTTAGCTTCTGAGATCTGACGGGATCGGATGCCACAGGGCTATGGCTGCAGGCTGCATGGCATTAGGTATCTGAATTTCCTAAATGAAGGTAATACAAAATAAGGGCAAGGCTGGAAAAGTTCTGCCTCCGTTCCCAAAACTTTGCCCAAACTTATGGAACACCTTTGACTGTTCGTGTTTTTTTTAATTAGAGAAGAAGGTTTGTTGCTCTAGAAACTTCTTTGGAAGATAAGGCTAGTGGGAAATAATTCCAAGGTGAAAATAGGAGAATGTATATTTGGTGCACTTTCCTCTTTTTACTGTAGAAAGTGATCATTTTGTGGCCATATTAAAAAGTCATCAAGTAAGCATGAGTGTAAAGGAATAGGAAATTTGTCCTCAAACTGCTTTTATTCTCTACATGAAAAAAGTACTGAAAAATTTCTGTCTCTAAACTTATGTAGCTTACTGAACAATGGCCATGCTCACCTAAGAAAACTCTGCTAGAACCGTGTAGACATCCCAAACATAAATCTAAAGGGCAGCTTACCCGTGGAAAGACTTATTACAGAGTTTTTGTTTGTATGTGTGAGTGTATTTTAAATAAATGACAGCCCCCCTAGCCTCTCCTACTGCTTTCGAAATAGGATTTTACTTACACATTGACATGTCAACAAAGTTCACCTATGTGTGTCAAGCCATTTTTATGTTCGTATGTAGCAGTATTAAATAATACTATGAAAGCATTTGTTAAAGCCCATCATAGACATGTTTGAGTAATCTTGAAAATATAAAGAAATAGAATATCTATAATATCACAAAAATTATGGTCTATGGATTATATAAAATTATTTAATATTGCCTGAATTCTCTTCTCTCAACAATTCTCCAAAGGAGAAAGGAGAAAGATTGCATTGTGCTCCAGTAAGAGCCCACTGTATCTACTCTCATTCATTGTGTGTGGTGACTTCAAACAGTATGTCAAGAAACAGAATTTGATATTCCTGTCAAACTAAGGACAGAAGTGTCGCAATGCAATATGGTTGGAGTAGGTGTTTGTATGGTGTGTATTTCAGAATTGTCGTTGTTGTTGTTGTTAGGTGCCGTCAAGTCTGACTCATAGCGACCCTATGTACACCAGATCCAAACGTTTCCCGATTCCGTGCCAGGCACACAATATTATTTATGTTTAAGCCTATTGTTGCAGACACTGTGTCAATCCATCTGGTGGAGGGTTTTCCTTTTTTCCGTTGACCTGCCACTCTCCCAAACGTGATGTCTTTCTCCAGGGACTGATCTCTCCTGACTACATGTCCAAAATATGTAAGACACAGTCTGGCCATTCTTGCATCCAAGGAGCATTCTGGTTGCACTTCTCGTAGGACAGATCTGTTGGTTCTTTTGGCAGAATTATTGCATAACATACATATCTCAGACAAATGAAGAGTTTTAATTGGTGACAGTTTTATGGCTTACCTATAGTACCAGTTGAAACAGCTTGTTATTCTTCCCATTTTCATTAACTAATTTGTTTCTATTTTTTATTTTTCTGGAACTTGGGAGTTGAATCCAGGGCCTCACGTATACTTTGCAAGTGGTCTATCACTGGGCTGCATCATGGACCATTTTTTAAATTTATTAGTATTTTAATTATACATATTTATGGGATACATGTAACAAACCCAGCCCATTTTTTATTTTTTATTTTGGGGCAAGGTCTGGCTAAGTTATGCGGGCTGCTTCTGGCCTCGATCTTGGCTCCACCTCTGGAGTTGGTAATATTACGGGCATGAGCCACCATACCTGGCTCAGTTTCCCATTTATGACATCATTAAGATCCTTGGAGAGATTTGGCTTTCAAAGTTGGACTGGAATTAAATATACATACTGTTATTGGAAAAATGGCATATTTCTTATATACAGTTATGGCATATATTTATATTTTAAAATAAATTTAAGTTATAACTATTTACATGTTTGTATTCACTAATATTGTTAAGCTGTTTTTTAGTGTTACATCCAAACCAAATCTAAAAGTGCAAATTTTCTTGTAACTGACTTCCACTATTACATTGGAATCTTTATAAGACCCAGTGGTTATTGGGATAGAGTGCTTATGCTTTTTGTAGATAACTTCATTTAATCCGTACAACTCCATGAGCTAAATCTGGAGTGTGTGTGTGTGTGTGTGTGTGTGTGTGTGTGTGTGTGTGTGTAACAATCACCACTAAGTTATATTGGTCTGTTATAGTTGTTGTTGTTGTTGTTGTTGTTGTTAGGTGCCGTTGAGTCGGTATCCGACTCATAGCGACCCCCTGTACAACAGGGGAAACGCTATTGTCAGTGCTTCTCTGCTGTTCATAGGGTTTTCAATGGCAGATTGATTTTTGGGAGGGGGTCGCCAGGTCCTTCTCCCAAGCCTACAGCTTCTGGTGTTCCCAGGCGGTCTCCCATCCAGGTACTAACCAGGCCCGACCCTGCTTAGCTTCTGAGATCTGATGGGATCAGATGCCACAGGGCTATGGCTGCAGGCTCTGTTATAGTTGAGTGACTGAAAATCCTTTGTGTCAAGAAAGACATCCACATTTGGACTTACTAGTTGAAAATTAAGCTTACTTCATATGAACGTTTTATAAACATAGATTTCTATGTATTCCATTCATCCAATAAAGACAAAAAGTAAATATGGTATAATCTAGTAGCACCAGAACAAATCAACTAATAATCTCATCTTTGTCATTTAATTTTTCTACTGTGTGTGTGTTAACTGTTCGTAACACATAACGTGCACCACTTAGGGAGGGATTACTACATCCTTCTCCCATTTTTGCAGTGCTGAGGATTGAACCCAGGTACCAGAGAGAGCTAGAGATGTTGTTATTGTTAAGTGCTGTCAAGTCCATATCCGATTCATAGTGACCCTATGTACAACAGGCAAAACACTATTGTCAGTACTTCTCTGCTATTCATAGGGTTTTCAATGGCTGATTGGTTTTTGGGAGTGGGTTGCCAGGTCCTTCTCCCAAGCCAACAGCACCTGGTGTTCCCAGGCAGTCTCCCATCCAAGTACTAACCAGGCCCTACCCTGCTTAGCTTCCGAGATCTGATAGGTTCAGACGCCACAGTGGTATACCTCCAGGCTAACTGAAGCAAGAGTTAATTATAAATGTGTTGTTTTATTAAATATTAAGAAATAATTCTTACAAATAATATCTTTTTCTTCTCTCATTGAGAGTTAGTGTGGTAATGAGCCTCTTCAGTTTCTGGGAATCTATGGTATCTTTCAAGTTGGCTGACTAGAGAAAGGGTAAAAACTATTTATTTAGGAAGCACTTACCCTAACTATGGTTTGTGTTGTTGTTGTTGTTGTTGTTAGGTGCCGTAGAGTCGGTATCCAACTCATAGCGACCCTCATAGGGTTTTCAATGGCAGACTGTTTCGGGATTGACTTGGGAGTGGATTGCCAGGTCCTTCTCCCATTTTTGCGGTGCTGGGAATTGAACTCGGGACCTCAGAGACTGCAGCGCAGCGCTCTACCAACTGAGCTAAATCCCAGCCCCATGGTTTGTGTTAATTTTCCTAATTTAAACCCACATGAACTCTTTCATTGCTAGTACTCAGTCCTTACACAGAAAAAATGAAGTATGAAAGGATTCAGTCCTTGCCAGCTGTCCATGGAGAGTATTTTTGTGAAATTTTTGTTAGCAGTCCCTTCTTGACATTTCAGTATGGAGTCAGAAGAGGGATGGAGAGGGCAGAATTTCATCTTTGTATTTGGGTGTAGCCTAGTTTGTGTTCTGTCACCATTGTGATAGGAGTACTGCATTTGTAAGAAAGAAGGCTTTGATGACTGTGTTCCTACATAAACTTTTGGGTGCCTTTGGGCTAAGGATGATTTTATAATGTGCAACATTTCTGGGAGAAGTAATATAAGTCACTGTTTTATTAACACCCAGTGTAGTTAATGAGACTTTGTTTTAGCTGTTTGAGAAGAAATTTTGAATTGTATGAGGTTAAAGGGGAAGGTAATGGGAAGAAAAAATGGAGAGTACTGGATATTGCTGAGAATTTTTATGTTGACAGGTGGCACCTAATAAAAACAGGAATGTTCTGTGAGGGAAGAATAATTTGCAGAAAAGAGAGATGAAGAAGGTACTGTAGGTAGGCATCATTCTACAGACAGCTCACAAATTGTTAGGTATAGTACTTAAAAACTTTGTACAGGAAAGCTTATCAAAATACGAAAGTTTTAGAATATACTGGTTGAGAAATGTCATAGAGAGTGATTCAAAGTTATTTCAACAAACAAAGAAAACAAAACAAAGACAGTTCTACAATGCTGGCTGGCATTCTAGTGTAGTGATCCCACTTGTTTCATTTTATTTTATTTTATTTTATTTTATTTTATTTTATTTTATTTTATTGCGGTGCTAGGGATTGAACCCAGGGCCTTGTGACCACTGAGCTGCACCTCCAGCCCTTTTTTTTCACTTTTTGAGACAGGGTCTCTCTAAGTTACGCAGACTTCCTCTGGTCTCACACTTGTGATTCTCCTGCCTCTGCCTCCTGAGCCGCTGGGATTACAGGTGTGCACTACCGCACCCGGTCCACAGGTGTTTCTTTATACATTATTTTTACTTTGCTCCTCTTTTCTTTGTCATTAAAATAAATTTATCAACTTCTTAATTGTGTTAAGACATTGGGGAACAACTTTGTCAATAAATTATTGACTATATCCCTATTCTTTGCAGGCCACAGTAAAAACATTGGTTGTTAAGTGTAATAGAAAATCATGAGGGTTGTAACCTTGATTACACTTTGAATTTTAAAAAGATCACTCTGGCTACAGAGGGGGAATGGGTTGAAGAGGTGGGACTAGAACAGGGGTAAGCAAACTGTGGCCCATAAGCCAAATTTACCAGTTTTTGTAAGGCCTATGAATTACGACTTGTTTTTATATTTTACATATCAAATGGCTTACAATTTTTAATTAAAAGATGAATAATGTTTCATAACACATGAAAATTCTATGAAATTTTCTGGGCACCATGGCACATCCCTATAATCCCACCAACTCAGGAGGCAGAGGCAGAAGGATCTCAAGTATGAGGCCAGAGGCAGCCTGAATAACTTAGCAAGCACCTGTCCCAAAATAAAGAATAAAAATTAAAAATGGGCTCGGGATGCAGGTCAGTCGTAAAACACTTGCAAAGTATGTGTGAGGCCCTGGGTTCAACTCCCAAGTAGGGCAAAAAAAATCTATGGAATTCAAATTTCAGTCTCTATAAACAAAGTTTTATTAAAACACATCCACATTCATTTGTTTACATACAAACTTTGGCTGCTTTTGTGCTAAAGAGTTTGAGTAGTGATTGAGATGTCATGGTTCACAAAGCCTACTATATTTACTATTGGGCCCTTTTTCGGAATAATTTTGCTGACCTCTGGCTAGAGTGTAAAATATTATATGAGTAATATAAAATTGCAGTGAACTGGATCCAAGTTCAATTTGTTCAGAAGTGACTGGGGTTCTAAAGGGAGAATGAAGGAATAGAGAAGAGGGTGTGTGGGGGCTCAGTAGAGTCAGGGAAGGGAACAAATGAGAAGTACATTTTTAGTCTGTGTGAAACCAGTCTGGATTTGCTGACTGGTGCTTAATGGAAGCTAGGGTCCTACTCAGAGACTGGGTAACAGGTACCCTGTCTTCAGTTGAGTGTAAGAAACAGTCAAGTTTTTTGGCAGCAATGAGTTTTCTCAGGCGTATACATGAAGATGATAATCCTAGTGATGTGGCTGAGCTTTTAGATACTATTTTAGTATTGTGTTCAAATCTTTCTAGGCCAAAGTTGAGGCCTAGTGGAAAAAGAGAGCCCAGAAGACTGCGTAGAGTTTGGTCAAGAAAGGAATCTTTTTCAGCAGGTGTATCAGTTAAGAGTCTCTTTCATTATCCAGGAGAGAGATAATGGTGGCATGGATGCCTGGTAGCAGTATACATTAGGACAGGTAGATGAGTATGGGAGATTCTTTGGAGAGGGGACTGAGGTGGCTTGCTATTGAATTGATATGCTCTCTGTGAAATAGATTGAAAAAAGATTTCTCTCTCCTGCACTGAAAAAACACAACCATTTAGTCAAAAAAGTAAACAGATTTTGTTGGACTTCCTTCTATGTTACATTTTAAAAGACAAAAGAAAGCAATGTCAGTATAAAATGAACATATAAAATATATTTGTCAAGCATTCATAGGCATTTTGAATCACAAACCTACCTTCTTGCTATCTATTTTAAGTTTCCAAACCTCTTTTACCCCCACATGTCTGTCAGCTTGTTGGGTTGTGGGGGCTTGTGTGTTGCCGTGATGCTGCTGAATGCTTCTTGTTGTTGGGTGCCATCAAGTCGGGTCCAACTCATAGCAACCCTATGTACAACCATATGAAACACTCGCCAACACTATGCCATGCCTGGCATTATGTCAGTGCTTCTCATAGGGTTTTCAATAGTTGATTATTCCAGGAGTGAGTTGCCAGGTCTTTCTCCCATTTTTGTGCTACTGGGAATAGAACCTGGGGCCTCAGAGCATGTGGAGTAGCACTCTACCGACTGAGCTAAACCCCAGACGCTTCTGAAAGTTATGTAACCAGTATTTCAGGTACCAGCAGGACCACCCATGGTGGACAGAATTCAGCTGAACTTCCAGACTGAGACAGACTAGGGAGAAGGACCCAGCAGCCCATTCCTGAAACAGCCATTGAAAACCCTATGAATAGCAAAGAAGCATTATCAAATATAGTGTCAGAAATTGAGCCCCTTGTGGGCTGGGATTTAGCTCAGTTGGTAGAGCGCTGCGCTGCAGTCTCTGAGGTCCGGAGTTCAATTCCCAGCACTGCAAATATGGGAGAAGGGCCTGGCAATCCACTCCCAAGGCAATCCCGAAACAGTCAGCCATTGAAAACCTTATGAGGGTCGCTATGAGTCAGATACTGACTCAACAGCACCTAACAACAACATGAAGGCATTCAAGAAATGACTGGGGAAGAGCTGCCGCCTCAATGTAGAATCGACCTTAATGATGGGAATGGAGTAAAACCCCTGGAACCTCCTTTTGCTGATATGGCATGACTCAAAATGAGAAAAAACATAGCGGCTGCAACATTGGGCTCAAAACATAAAAGGATCATGTACATGGCACAGTGTTGAATAGTGTTTCATTCTATTGTACATAGGGTCACTATGAGCTGGACCCACTATGAGGGCACCCAACAACTTCTTTTCACATACACACTCATCCTACAGGTTAAGACCGTTCTGATCTTTTTAAATAACACTACGTAGACGCGCAAATATAAACTTTGGTAATGGAGCAATATGGAAGGGATAATGACTAAAAATATTGCAAAATTAATGAAGGATAGAAGTTCTTAGATTTAGAAAGGCCAGTGAGTCCCAAGGAGGATAAATAAAAAATTAATCCTTATCTAGGCACATCATGGTAACAAAACTGAGTTTTTTATGGATAGCATTCTCCTGCTACTACAATATTAAGATAGATTCATCTGAAGGTTTTGAATGTTATTTTCCAGCCAATAGTAATAACTTTTTACTGCCCTATTTCTTTGGTCACTACTGGTACAACTTGTGACCAAAAGTAGCACTTTGTGAAGTGTCTGTTGAATTTTTGCCATGGAGTAAAATCAGTTGTTATCAGTTAATAGTGTTGTGGGCAAAATATTTCTTTTGCGATTAGTTTGCTTCTTTAGAGAATTAAGAAACTATGTCAAGAAAACTACTATTCAACTTATTTCAAAATGTGTGGGGACTATAAGATCATAGATTAAGAATAATAGCAAATTTATTTGAAATCTTAACAAAATCAGTTACCTGTCTTTCTTATTCATTCATTTAGTCCAGTTTTAGTATTTTCTCTTTCTATATCATGAAGTCATTAATTTCTTTTTCCTTCTAGTTTCTACTCTGATTATTTTTTCCCATTTCCTATTCATAGACTTTAAAGGAATAGCTATATTTGCAAGTCACTTAATGGTTTATTTATCTTATGTTTAAAAAGTAAAATCAAACAAAACAAACAAGACTCCCCCTCTTGCTTTCTTTCTCTAGTTAGCATTTCTCCTTAGATTTATTTATTCCCCTTATTCCTGCACCATCTCATCAGCAGACAAATATAGTGAGCCCTTGGTGAGAATAGTTCTAATTTTCCCACAACTGTTATGTTACTGGCTACAGTCAGGCAGAAGATAATCTGCCTGTTCCTGACAAGTCAGTTATTAATTCCTGCCTTGGAGTTTTGTGAACCGAATGTTTGCTGGTTATTTCCTCTAAACAGCTTTATTAATTAGAGTGTGTGTGTGTGTGTGTGTGTGTTTGTGTGTGTTAGGGAGAAGAGGAGAGGATTTTCAGGCAACCTTCTCTACATATTCATGAGCATGAGTAAACATGCAGTGTGTACATGTTTATACTGCTTTTCAAAAGTATGTTTTTCTCTGTGAAAACTCTATATAACATCCTCAACTTAGACCTCATTTATAACCCTTACAGTGTGTGAGTAAATGTCTGTATATGTCTGAAATATAAAACTTATTCCTTTAAGCTCCTTCTTACTTTGCTAGCTGCCAGTCTGTATTTTGGGGCATTTTTTATTAAATTGCTTCCTTTGCATATCTTCTATAAGTTTCTTTTTATATCATCGGGTTAAGAGTTTTAAAGTAGTAACTTTTATTTCATATTGCACATTTAAAATTTTTCTACATGTGTTTTTTATTTGCTATTAACATATGTATTATTTTACCAATATATACTTTTTAATCCAGGAAATGTTCATATTTTCTGTGTACATTTCCATGTACAAAAATGAGTTTAGGTATTTTTAATCTATTAATTCAACTAGCTAAATTTTTCTTTACAGTCATTCTGATTTAATATGTCTTAAATATTAAATTATGTTTGTATATTGTTATTTAGGTGACTATTATATGGTTAAAAAGATTTTGGAGGAAAACAGTTCAGGTGACTTGAACATAAATTGCGTAGATGTGCTTGGGAGAAATGCTGTTACCATTACTATTGAAAATGAAAACTTGGATATACTGCAGCTTCTTTTGGACTACGGTTGTCAGGTACAAAGCTGGATAATTTTATCCAGTAGCATCTAAGAAATGTTAGCCATGTTTTCATCTTTCCTTCTAGCTTACTTTGTTCTTTTTCTTAGTTTTCTCTTTCTTTCTTCCTTCCTTCCTCCCTTCCTCCTTTCTTTTTTTCCTTCTTCCTTTTTTCTTTCTTTCTTTTCTATTTCTTTCTCCTCTTTTCCTGTTTTCTTTCTTTTGTTCTTTTTTTTTCTTCCTTTCTTTCCTTTCTTCTCTCTTTCTTTCACCTTCTATTTGGTTTTGAGACACTAAAAAGTTTAAAAACAAACCAAAGGGGGAAGAAAGCATTTTTTAAAGTATAGTATTTTGAATTGATTTATCTTTTTTCCTCTCATCTCTTTTCCCTACATCTGACAGAGGTAAATTACTATGATTAAAATATGACTTTGTTTTTATTACCTATATTGTTACTATTTGTATTATATGCCTAGAAGTAGTACAAGTGATGTGTAAGTGTTAGGGGGACAGGTTTTTCTGTGGCCCGTGTTATTAATAGGCATATGAATAAAACGCTCACAAAACAACTTTCAGTTTGACTCCAGTTTTTTTCTAAGTTTTATTAATTTTTCCTTTTTTTTTTTCCCCCCCTAGTACTGGGAGTTGAACCCAGGGCCTCGTGCTTGCATGCTTTGCAAGTGCTGGACCACTGAGCTGCACCCCAGCCCATTTATTTTTTTACTTTTTTGAGACAGGGTCTCACTAAGTTACACAGACTACCTCTGGTCTCGAACTTGCGATCCTCCTGCCTCCGCCTCCCAAGCCACTGGGATTACAGGTGTGTGCCACTGCACCCGGCAATTTTTCCTTTTTTTAAAATTTAATGTTTACTTATATCTAAAAATGAGTGATTTTTTTTAAACTGTAAAAGATAGACCTTTCTGTTTAGCTCTGTATCCAGGTTGAAAAACAGATATGCATATAAGTGTTAAAAAATTCAGTCGAGATTCTGAAGGAAATTTAACAATAATGTCATTTTCCTTTCCTTTTTTGGTTTGCTTATGATGGAACTTAGCACATGAATTCTGGCTCTTTTTTTTTTTTGGTTATTGTTAATGAGGCATATTTTTTGGGTGACATCAGGAAGCACAGCAGATTTTCTGAGTATAAGTAGGTAGTTCTATTATATATATGCAACATATGGCACCGTGTGTGTGTGTGTGTGTGTGTACATATATACGTATATATATACATATATACACACACACATATATATGTACATATATACATATATATGTATATGTATATATGTTCATTCTTTGGGTTAAAAAAGAAATTGCTAGCTCAGAAACCTCAGCTATCCAGACACAACTGAGAATCAGAAAATAAGTAAGAAGTACTTCTGAGCAGCCAGAGGAGCTGCCATAGAGATTCCAAATTAAGTTTAGTTGTAGGACTATTTCTGGACCCCTCCTTCAAAGTCTGTTTTTTCTCATTTTCAAATCCACTTTAACAAACTTAATTTCTTACTTTTCTAATCTGAAGAAAATTAGAGAGATGATGGAAAGGCCATTAGAGCTCCAGGAACAAAGTGACACATGGCACCTCTGACACTACTTAATGAAGAGGTTACTAGCATTACTTATCTGATCATCTCTAAGGGTGTTATGTGTTAGAATAGTAAATAAGGTTTATTTTATAACAATGGCGTAGAATCAGTAAGGAAAAGTTAAATTATATTCACTGTTGTTTTAGAAAAAAGAATATATTTATATAGTACTTCTGAAAGCAGACTTCCATCAAAATAGTTTAAATTTTAAACCCTTAAAGGCATAAGCTTCAGTTACTTAGAAAATAAGGTCATGAGGAAATTCAGTCCCTGATGATTCTCAATAAAAAAGGTATTAAGGTATAATTTGTATTTTTATATATATGGTTTTGTATATATAACTCTGCAGTATATGTTTTTTCACTTTCTTGATTGTATTTGAACATCACAGGCAACCTGTATAGATGTTAATGTATTATAGGTTATAAAACTGAGGCTCATAGATTTTAATGAATTGCCCAAAGTTCTAAAATTAGTAAAGGCAAAGCTAAGATTTGAATTTAATCTTCTGACAGCAAATCCCATGCTCTTTCTAGTTGACCATGTTCTGTTCAGGTTACCTATGTCTTAATCTACTAATCAACAAATGTCCAAGGCTCTCAGTTGGGTGTGACTGTAGAAATGAATAAGCAAAATAGGGGTTCTATATTAAGGAATCTTAAAATGGATTAGAAAATTAAAATGCATGTAAAGTATAAATCAAAGCCAGGTATGGTGGCTGATACCTGTAATCTCAGCAGCTTGGGAGGTGAAGATAAGAGGATTGAGAGTTCAAGGCCAGAGGCAGCCTGCATAATTTAATAAGACTCTGACTCAAAATAAAAAATAAAAAATGGGCTAGGACTGCTGTCTAGTGGTAAGAGCAGTTGCAAGCTATGTGTAAGGCCCTGGGCTCAACCCCCAAGTACCACAAAATGAACAAATCACTAAAGTATAAGTCAATGCAAAGGCATATTTGATAAATGGTGAATGATAATAATGCTTGACCCTTGTATCTTGCTTTGTATTAACAAAGTACTTTCTTGTACTTTATTTTGTGTTATGTCAGTGGTCCTTAACATAATGATTTTGCTCCCACCAGGGGACATTTGGCAATGTCTGGAGGCATTTTAATTTCACAGGAGAGGAGCAAGTTATTACTACAATCTAGTGGAGAGCCTGCAGCCGTAGCCCTGTGGCATCCAATCTTGTCGGATCTTGGAAGCTAAGCAGGGTTGGGCCTGGTTAGTACTTGGATGGGAGACTGCTTGGGAACACCAGGTGCTGCAGGCTTGGGAGATGGACTCGGCAACCCACTCCCAAAAATCTGCCATTGAAAACTATATAAAAGGCAGAGAAGCACCGACAATAAATAGTGTTTACCTGTTGTACGGTAGGGTAGCTATGAGTCGGATACCGACTCGATGGCACCTAACAACAATAGCACAGTGGACAGAGACTAGAAATGTTGATGAACATCTTACAATACACCAAACAGCTACCACAAGCAAAAAGGAAAAAAAAAAAATCTAGCCCAAAATATCAACCATGCTACTGTTGAGAAACTTTATCTTAAACTTCTCTGGCTCAGTGTAAATATTTTAAAAATATAGAAAAGATAAAATCACTATGGTTTGGAGTCATTAAGAAAGATTTCTGGCTGGGTGCAGTGGCACATACCTGTAATTCCAGAGACTCAGGAGTCTGAGGCAGGAGGATCATGAGTTTGAAGCCAGTGGCAGCCTGCATAACTTAGTGAGATCCTGACTCAAAAAGTAATAAATGGACTGGGTGCATCTCAGTGGCAGATACTTGCAAAGTTATATGTGAAGCCCTAGGTTCAACCCCCTAATAGTACCAAAAAAAAAAAAAAAAAAAAGTTATTCTAAAAAAGCATTAAGTTTTCTATAGCATCAGTTGAACTTTTAAACGTTAGCATTGCTAACATTTATATAACATTTATATAGTGCTATTCTTTGCCAGTAACTTTAAATATATTCACTTAATCCTTACAACAGCCTTATGAGGTAGATACTGTTAGTATTTCTATTTTATACAGGAAGAAACTGAGAACCAGAAAGATTAAGTCATTTTCCCAAGTCACTCTGTTAATGGCACACCTGGAATTTGAAACTATGTTCTGGTTGCAAGGTCTGCAATTTTGCCTATTACTCTAATCTTCTTTCAATACTTTATGGATAATTAAGGAACAAGGGATGTAGATTAGGATGTAAACAAACGTGCATTGAGTGTTCTTGACACAGTGAATTGATAGCCTTTTTGAACAAAATATTTGGGTTGGAAAGTAATGGGAATTAGGAAAAATAATTAAAACTGATGAAAAAGGTCTTGAATGCTGAAGAATTTGGGTTTTGTATGGTAGTAAAGTATCATTAAATGAATTTTGAGAGTGTGATAGTATCCAGTAGTATTTTAGAAAGATAAATCTAGTGATTGAATTTAGAATAGATAGGGAAAGTGGGAAGGCTGTATCCTACCTGAGCAGTTTTTGTAGTAATCAGATATGAAAATGTTAAGGCTTGAACCAGAAGAGTAGCTATAAGAAAGACTAGTGAGGGTAAGAAGAGGGAAAGAGCTAGGGTGTCACTCAGTGGTAGAGTCCTTGCCTGGCATGTGTGTGGCCCTCGGTTCAATTTCCAGCACTGGGGATGTGAGAGGGGAAAAGGCAGATATGAGAAATGTTATGAAGAATTGACAGATCTTAGTGAACTGGGAGTAAGGAATTGAGGAGTCCAAAGTGATTTGGAAGTCTTAAACACGGATAACTGAAAGACGAAAGAAAACCGTCCAGTTCAAAAGAGCGATCAAGCTTGGTGTAAAGTAGTATGATTTCTAGCTTTAGCCTTGTTGGTTCTGGGACTATCAAGCAGTTCACAACAGATAATCATATGGTGAAGATTATAACTCTAGGAAGAGGTCAGGCTAAAGAGATATAGTAGGCAGTCACAAGCATGAGGATGACCATTGACATCAAGACTGTAGGTGAAGTCCTAGAACAAAGAGCTGGTGCAGATTCATTCTTAGGGAGCATATACATTTAACAAAGGGCTGCAGAGGGAAAGTGTTTATTAAAGGTGACCAAATGAATGGTTGAAGATGTCAGGGGCAGTTAGTGGTATGTGAAAGTCAAAGAAAACAATGTAATATGTTACTTGTTGTTGTTGTTGTTGTTAGGTGCCATCAAGTCGGGATCCGACTCATAGCGACCCTACATACAACAGGGGAAACACTATTGTCAGTGCTTCTCTGCTGTTTATAGGGTTTTCAATGGCGGATTGATTTTGGGAGTGGGTTCCCGGGTCCTTCTTCCAGTATGTTACTTAGAAATCAAGAAAAACAAGGAGATAGAAAAGACCATTGGATTTTGAAAATATGGCATTGGTAGAATTAGAAAAAACGATGTACCTTGATTTGAGGATTTTGACACAGTGAAAGGAAGAAAATTTGAGTGGTAAAAGAAAGATGTCGTTGTTGTTGTTGTTAGGTGCCGTCGAGTCGGTATCCGACTCATAGCGACCCTCATAGGGTTTTCAATGGCTGATTGTTTCGGGATTGCCTTGGGAGTGGATTGCCAGGCCCTGCTCCCATTTTTGGGGTGCTGGGAATTGAACTCGGGTCCTCAGAGACTGCAGCGCAGCGCTCTACCCACTGAGCTAAAAGAAAGATAGGATCAAGTTAAATTAGCAGAGTGAAGAAGAATTTACAGTAGTGAGAGGTGGGAGCTAGGGCATGTATTTTTGTGAATGAAGGATCAAAATCCTATAAAATATTGAAGGGCATTAAAATAGAATACTAAAGTGGAAAATTAGGTGTGGAGAGGAAAGAACTAGCTTCTTAGTCTGAGTTTAGAGGAAAGAGTATGGGAATTGAAAAGAAATTCTGAGGTGAGAAGGAAGATAGCAATCTCATAAATATATAATCAGTGTATGTATTAGAGATGTTTTAATAAAGAATGATCAGATTACCGAGAAATTGGGGAAAAACTAGTGAGGATATTTTGTATACATATATATTTTAAAAATAAAATATTTTCCTTTAGAACTTCCATTTATTTATCAAATAACACTTTGTGTGGAATATGTCAATGGTCACTCCTTATTTACATGACATTTTTATATAGATACATATTTTTTATAGCTGAAGCTTATCCTTTTAAGCATTGAATGATTTAATGTACAAGTTTATTCTTTACTAAGTAATGTATCTGAATATAATTTAACTTTACCATCTTAAGTTGGAATCATTAAGAATCGACTCATATGTTCTGAACCTATTAACATGTTTGTCTTTACATTAAATGTCTTCAGACTGCTGTGTTCTGATAGTAATTTTGTTGTCCTGATATTTTATTTTATCAATAATCAACTTTTAGAATTTTTTCTTCCTTTCTCCCTCTTTGTTGGTTTAAATCTAGCTGTTCTTTATTCAGTAAAGATATGAAGGATACCTGGGAAAGCCAGATATCAGTCAATTATAAACAACTCAAAATTAGTACATTTAGATCTGTTTCTTTTGGGATATAGTGCTCATGAAGTTAATTTGTGACAGCTCAATATGTTGGTGTTGTTTTATTGTGTTTTAAGTTGTAGCTCTATCCATGGCTTTCATATCCATGTATTTCAGATGGTTGAAGTTGTCTGGTGTTTGAGAGCAATAGCATTATTATAGTTAGCTTTATGGGTTAAAATTTAAAACTATAAATGAAATATTTAGTAGTGATGGACATAGCATTCTTTTTAAAAAGAAGTTTGTTTGCTTCAACTGACTAAATATGCTAAAACTGAAGAGAAAAGTTTACAAAGAACAAGAAAAATGGTATAACTTTAAGGCAAGGACTATTGCCCAGTGAACCCTAACATTTTTAAGGAATAAACAATGGATTAATTTTCTCATCTGGCTGGAAAAACATGGGTGGTTCTTAATGGTTGAATTAGGATACCAGCTCTTTCTGTGAGATGCTTAGTCTTATTTTTTGACATCCGGGTAAAGCCTGCCATTTTTAGTCCTATTTTTGACATTCAGATAAAGTGGATAAAAGCTTTCATCTTTTCAGCTACAAAGAATACCAAAGATCTGACATAGTATCATTCTTCAGAGCAAGAATGTTGATAGATTTAAATAATAAAGATTGTATCAGTTAAAAATGTACAGATTGAAAATAATTAGGGCATTTTCTTAGATTAAATCATTTATTTTCTTGTTTTTGTTCTGCCATCATGATTTTCCTTACAAAGCAAAACAAAAGAACCCAAAACCTAAAGCCATAGTTACCTGTAGGACCATAAGGTTTGCTACAGAAAGTTGAAAAATCCAAATTTCCTCCAAGTCTGTTTACTTTTTCCTCCTGTTAAAGTGTGTATTCACAATGAGCTGTAGGTTGGGAATAGAACTGTGAAGTCACTATTCCCCCCTTCCTCTACAAACTTTGGTAACTTAATTCTTTATAGTTTATACTTGGTAGGATTGTATGTATTATACTCAATATACAATTCCAGTCAGCCATGTATGTTTTGAAAATGAGAGAAAACTCTCTCCTTTATGTATTTTTCCATTCTCCCCTGTTCTCATGATTGCATCAATGATGTTAGACCTAGCGTAGTCCTTTACTTGTAATAATAGTCCCTAGCAATTATTTTTATAGTTTTGGAACATTAAGATATTTTTGGTCCACAGTTCAAGAGTAAAGATCTTGAATTTAAAAAAAATGAACTTTGCTGCATAGATTAGCACCATTCCACTAGTAATCCCTTGGACCAAGCATTCATTATTTTAGCAGCTCATGCATTGAAACCAGGACAAAATCGTGTATATTGTGCTACACAGAAGTACTGCAAAAGCAAGCAGAAGTACTACTCGTACAGTCTCAATTTTTGAACATTCAGCATTACTGTATATAATACAGTTTAAAAATTTTTTTAAATAATGTTATTTATGAATTGGTAAAAATAAATACTTTACCTTTTTATCTTCTATTTTCATTTTTAACTTTTTTTTTTTTAAAGTCCGCAGATGCACTTTTGGTGGCAATCGACTCTGAAGTAGTGGGAGCTGTTGATATACTACTTAATCATCGACCAAAACGATCATCAAGACCAACTATAGTAGTTAGTACTCTTAAATATTTATTAATTTAAGCAAAGTAGATCTCCCGCCCATTGCCATTTTTTCTTCCCCCAAATTTATTTATTTATTTTTAATAGATTTTTTTCACTTTGTAAAATATTACCATATATTTTCAAATCTAATCACTCTTTCTCAAACTGAGTAGAGAGCTCTCAACTGCAAATCTAATCCACATGCAATTCTAATCCTCATCTGATTTTGTAGCCCTCTAATACTGTTTGAAGGGTGAGGATTAGTTTTGAGAATATATGGTACTTTAAAGTAAATAGACACTTGCAAGAATAAGTATTGCTTTCAGGAAACCTTTTTAAAAATTAGTTGATATTTCTATAATTTTGTCAATGTGGACCAGTATTTTTAGTTTGGAATATTCTGAAGGTAATGTTGAAATTACAGACTAGTTTCTAGAAGATTAAGAATTGAATGTAAAAATGAAGCCATAAATCTTGAAGAAAGTATATATGAGTATATAACTGAGAGTGGAAGGATTTTCTAAGCATAAAAATAGTGAACAAAATTTACAGTTGCACAGTCTTTGGCTGTTGTAGAAGTCTCATTTCTGAAATTCAAACATTAAGCAAATTTAGAAAGTGATGGATAACTGGGAAAAGATATTTGCAGTGAGTATCTCAAATTAGTAATCTTAATGTTAAATAAATTGATGAAAAACATTGAAATCAGAAAAGAATATTAAAAAAACTTAGCAAATACAAAATGTTAGACCTTACTGGTAATCAAATACAAAATGATAATTTTTGTTTATCAAATTGGCAAAGTTAAAAAAAACCAATCTTTGATGGCCAGGAAGTAGTACAGGCTTATATACTACTGGTGGGGCAGATTTTTTGAAAAGGATTATGGCAAATTGCCTCATAAACAAGAAAGATGTTCATATTCTTTAACTTAATGCTTTCTCCTCTAAAAATTTATGAAGGAAATGATCAAAAAAAGTAGAGACGGGCGCGGTGGCAAACGCCCGTAATCCCAGCGGCTGGGGAGGCAGAGGCGGGAGGATCACAAGTTTGAGACCAGAGGCAGTCTGCGTAACTTACTGAGACCCTGTGTCAAAAGAGTTTAAAAAAAAAAAAAAGAGCTGGGGGCGCAGTTTAGCGGTCCAACACTTGCAAAGCATGCAGGCGCAAGGCCCTGGGTTCAGCTCCCAACACCGCAAAAAAAAAAAAAAAAAGTAGACAAAAGTGTTGATTAAAGTCTTATTTGTAGTATTGAGGGAACAAAAAACACACTTGAAACAATCTAAACATCCTAAAAGTAGCTTAGTGCTACCATGCTTGCCTAGCATGCATAAGGCCCTAGGTTTGATCCTTAGTACAGGGGAAATATAAATAAATAAATAAAAAACAATCCTATAAGAGAAGATAAGAAATATAAATAGTTATGTGTACATACAATAGAATATTGTAGTCATTAAAATATTTTAAAAGATTTTTAGGAATATGGAAAAATATATTAAATGAGAAATGATTTGATCCAAGATTAAAAATATGCATATAAAAGGGACTAAGGAAATACAACAAAAGGTTATCTTACTGTCTTTTATTGATTGACCAAATGAAGGATATTTTCTTTTTCTGATATTTTTATCACTTTTATAATTAGAAAGATAGTCACTAATGTTCAGATAAATGTTAATTTGAAAAAGTGATGTTTATTGTGCACAAAATTTTAAAAATTATTACATACTTACTATTGGTGAGGGTATTCAGGGAACTGGGATTTAGCTCAGTTAGTAGAGCACCACTCAGCAATCTCTGAGGTCTCAAGTTCAATTCCCAGCATCGCAGAAATGGGAGAAGGACATGGCAATCCACTCCCAAGGCAATCCTGAAAACAACCAGCCATTAGTGGCGCACGTCTGTAATCCCAGCCGCTTGGGAGGCGGAGCCAGGAGGATTGCAACTTCACTAGAGGAAGTCTATGTAATTTAGCGAGACCCTGTCTCAGGAAGTAAGGAAAAAAAATAAAAGGGCTGGGGGGGCAGCTCGGTGGTCCAGCACTTGCAAAGCATGCAGGCGTGAGGCCCCGGGATCAACCCCCAGTACCACAAAAAAACAAAAAAAAAAAACAACCAGCCATTGAAAACCCTGTGAGGGTTGCTATGAATCGGACTCGACTTGATGGCACCTAATAACAACAACATAATGAAGCAAACAGTTTAAATAATTGTTGGGAGTGTAAACTGATTATACTTAGAAGAAAAATATTGTTTTAAGAACTAATTACAAATCGATAGCAGATTGCCCTGATCTGAGAACTGTGAGAAGCTCTGCTAAGTTTCATACTTTATCATGTATTAACGGAGAAATTTTACTCTTATTTAGACTGTTACAAAACAATGACTTTCTGGGCTGGTGGTGTTGCTCAGTGGTAGAGTGCTTGCCCAGCATGGCCAAGACCCTGTGTTCAATCCCTACTAACACACACACAGATACACATGACTTTCTCCAGAAGATACAACCTCCTAGTCTAATGGTGGTAAGAAACCAAAAAGAATAAACAGAAAAGGGCAACAATGTAGTCCTTATTCAAAGAACAGTAATATCTGGAATTCTATTAGATTTTCTGCCATTTATTTTATAGTTACTATCATATTTTAGTGTACCCATTCCACCCTTCTAGTCTTCTAACCTATTTCCTTCTTGTGGGGGCAGGGTTGAGTATAGTATGCTAGATATTGGAACCACTGACATATATTCACCTAGTCAGTGAAAAAACACTTTCTTCTCTAACAAAGGTTATTCAGCATGTTATTTGGATATTGACAGCAAGACCACATTTTAACAGCTCTATTAGTTTTAGACAGGCTATTAATATTTTTATATAGTTTCTTTTACCATTTTGGTGAATTTATTCTGTCTTTGGCTTGTCAAAATTGTGTTTTTCACAATTGGCTTTCAAATATAGGTTATTTATTTGATAGTATATACATTAGGTTATAAACAAAGACATAATCTTACTTATTTCTAGGAGGGTTTTTATGTAGTTAAGTATGCTTCATAGGAAACATGAGGGCTACTTTTCTCTTAGAACTTCTATCTTGGAATTAAATATAATTTTCTCAGCTGGACACTGTGGCACACACCTATAATCCTAGCACCTAGGGAGTCTGAAGCAGGAAGATCTCAAGTTCCAGACCAGAGACAGCAAGATCCTGTGCAACTTAGCAAGATCCTGTCTCTAAAATACAATAAAATAAAATAAAATAGGGATTGGAGGTGTGGCTTAGGGATAGAGTGCTTGCCTATCATGTGTGAGGCCCTGGGTTCAGCCCTGAGTGCTGAGGGGTATGTGTGTGTGTAAGTGTGTGTGTGTGTGTGTGTGTGTGTGTGTGTGTGTGTGTGTACATGTACACTGGTTTTATTTAGGACCAGTAATACAATAAGAGGGAAAAGGGCTAATTTTAGTCTTCTCGGAATTTTTAGATAGAGTCATTAATTTGAAGTCTCCAATAAATAAATGGGAAATATAGAAACAAACTATTTGCAAAAGAAGAGAAAAACAAGCATATCAGAAAATATTAAAATTTGCCTGTAATCCAAAGAAAGTAAATTAAAATTTCATGGTAATTTTTCTCTCATAAATTAGGAGTGTTCATGCCCAGTGCTTGTAAAACTTCAGTATGAAATGGATACATTCTTATATTATTGATAATATAAATTATTTAAAAGATTTTGACAATATATATCAAGTGTTTCAAAACTTTTCCTGGACTTTAGACCCATAATCCTACTTTTGGAGTGAGGAAGATGTCTGTGTTAATGAGGTAATCCTGAATTTTCAAAAAGTTGTTTTCATAAAGATGTTTTTTATAGTGTTATTTAAATTACCAAAATGCCTTGAACAGAGTCTGAACTTTTTCAACTTGCATGCAAAATTCTGTGCACAACTTTTTTTGAAGATCCTGAGATGATTCTTTATGAGATTATTGAAAGGCTCCTTGATCTTTGAAATGTTAAGAACCATTATTTTTAATCACTGATGCTTAGCATACCTACTGTTTATGCCAAAGATGTCCTTAGAGGGGGGTGTGGTGAAGAAAGGACTAGAAGGAAATACTGTACTGTAAAATGTTATTTGGGTAGAAGGAATATGGGTATTTTTATTCTTCTCTCTGCTTTTCTGTATTTTTCAGATATTTTATAATGAGTGTACACTACTTTTACAATGTTAATAAAAATTACCAAAATGTGAACTTGATGAGCTTACACTGGACTCAAACAGCTCTCAGGGAAACCTCTGCAAAAAAGTGAGAAGTACTGGAAAGAATATGCAATACTCATGAAATAGCCAACCCTTCTATTTAACCCTGATTGTTTAATTACAAATAATTACTAATATTTACTATTTTTTTCCTCATTTCATGCCATCACCAGGCCTGTGGGCCCACGTACTGAATGGAGCTCAAGCTCCACAACAATAAAAACCTAGATTTTGATCTGTACCCTGCCACTTTATTATGTGGCTTGGGCACATTAACTTCTCTGAGCCTCAGTTTTTTCATGGTTATTGATTATGCTCTGTTTTGCAGGCTACTATGGGGATTAAATGGGATGATAAATGTAAAGTGCCTAATGGTTCTAGTTCTCATTAGATATTAGCTATGGTTATTAGTATTTCTGTGCATTTGTGATAGGAAATAGTATAAGTAATGACTGGGAATGTGTAGAGAATTGCACAAAATGAGGTGTGCTTCTTGTTTACCTCCCTTTTCCAAGTAGCTTCATTGCTATCAATGTGACAAGGTTTGCCACAGAGGAGGTTTTAGTTTTTCTCATGCATGTATACTTGGGCTGTTTTTAACATTTCTATTTTTCATTATATTCTTTTTAAAAAATTCTTGTTCTTTATCCTTGTTGTGCATGTTTTGATGATCTTATAAAAACAACTTTTCCTAGAGTATTTCCCTGGATATCTTTATTTCTCCTCTGTTAGGAAAACAGAACTCTAGTTATATGAATGTTACCTATTGAAGATTGTGTCTGTTGTGATGATACTGCATTTATTAATTAAAGTTTTGAGGGTTCAGAAAATTAGTACAAGTAAAATGTTTATCATATTCTGTAAAATAATTCTTGAGTTCTTTGTGCCTTCCTACTTTTTTCATTTCATCTTTTAAATATGTATATTTTTGAAGTTGCAAATAGTAATTTCTGGGCATTTATATAAATATTTTCCAGAAACTAATGGAACGAATTCAGAATCCTGAATATTCAACAACAATGGATGTCGCGCCTGTCATTTTAGCTGCTCATCGTAACAATTATGAAATCCTTACAATGCTCCTAAAACAGGATGTGTCTCTACCCAAGCCCCATGCAGTTGGCTGTGAATGCACAATGTGTTCTGCAAAAAACAAAAAGGACAGCCTCCGACATTCCAGGTTAGAAAATGAAGATTTTGATAAATAGATGTGTGATGTAGAAAGATATATGTCAGTGATTCTGGCTTTCTAAAAATTGTTTCTTTCTATGCAACTTTTAAGAAATGTAATCCTGGGGTGACTTGCAAAAGCCAGTCGTCTAGCCCATTGGCTCACTAAGTAAGTTCTGAATGTTTCAGAAATGTTTACCAAATGCTAAATAATTAGAGAAATCTTCCAGATTATGAATGAGGCTTATCTCATACTCCTGCTGGTGAGGGTGCTATTTGCTTTTTAGAGGCATAGTTTATTAGTCCAAGAGAATTTCCAAGTAGTAGAAGGAGAGGCATCACTTTCTATCTTATTTATAAAGAAATCAAAACTATTTTCTATTAAAATATTGGACCTGACTTGCTTCTCATGTCAGGTCCCACTCAGACAATAATTGAGTCTTTATTTTTTACCCTTCATTATTTCTTCCTATTTCCCATTTCCCCAGTGTTTTCAGGTGTTAAGAACACTGGAGGAGTGATCGAGAAAGGAAACTGTCTTATACAGGTTGAGCACAAATGAGCATGTTGTATAAGATGTGTGGTTCTGGGCTAGACTTGAGAATCTAATTTTCAGCATAAACTTCTGCTACAAAAATTTATGTTAAAATTTGATTCTTGGCAGTGTTGAGAGGTCAGGCCTTTGAAAGGTAAGTAGTTCCTGGGGGCATTGCCCTCATGAATGGATTAGTGTCTTTTGCAGGAGACTAGGTTAGTTCTCTTGAGACTGGATTAGTTCTCATGGTAATAGATTAGATCCTATAGGAATGGGCCTGAAACCTCCCATCAGCCTCTCTCACATGCTTCCTCTTCTGCATGTGGCTTCTGCTTCCTGCTGTGGGACCCTCACAAGAAGCTGAGTAGACACAGGCACCATGCTCTTGGACTTTCAGAACCATGAGCCAAAATAAACCTCTTCTTTACAGATTACCTAATCTCAGCCAGATATGGTAGCACCTGCCTGTAATCTCATCATTTGGGAGGCTGAGGCAGAGGGATCATGAGTTCAGTGGCAGCCTGGGCTTCATAGCAAGACCTTGTCTCAAAACAACAAAAAACAACAAGAAAAAAATTACTCAGTCTCAGGTATTTTTATATAGCAACAGAAAGTGACATTAACCTTTATATACTACATATTCACAATTCTAATCCGCGCTGTTTTAACAGTTTTAGAGGGCTAGAAAATGAGGTACAGATTACAATCCTGTGCAGATTGGGTTGGAGTGAGAGCTCTAGAGTGACTTCTCTCCACTGTCAATTCAATCTGCATGTGATTCTAATTTGCATCTGATTCTATAGACCTCTAAAATTGTTGAAAGGGTGCAAATTGGAATCGAGAATATATGGTATATTTTTATCAATAAACATTAGCTATAGTAATTGAATATACCATTTATGCATATGCAAATGATAATTAAATATAGTTTATATAGTATCAAGTATAACACTACATTGGAAAATTCATCTGGAAGTCCCAGACCACCTATTGGCAAACATTTTTATGTTGAAGATTTTTGTACAGTATTTAAAATAAATTTTAAAGTTGCAAATTGTCTTCCCTCATTACTTTCTCACCTTAAAACCAGACTTCTGGTGGATTGACAGGTAGTCATAAATCTATAAATTTTGAAAGTCTCCTGAGAATCTACTTAATGTTTATTTGCTGAAGTTAAACTAGAAATGCCTTCTTCAGATCTATTTTATGAAGAAATGTTTCTCTTTGATAAGATCTGGTTGATAGTTATGCTTTTATCACTGTACTTTTAGTTTTAAAATGACTACTTTATAAAAATGACAAGCAGAAGTTATCTTTAAGTCTTTGAGTTGTGAAGTCATTTTCTTAATATTAAATGTTAATATTTCTCAAATAATATACTTGTTAAATATATATGTAGTTGAAGCAACCAAAGATTAAGAAATTGAAACGCTTTAACCTGGCTTAGTTTGAGGTTGAGAAACAACTTACTCTCATAGCTTTTAAAAGAGCTATGGTTTGACAATGCTGAGATTTCACCTTACACCAGTAAGAATGGCCAAGATCAATAAAACAAACAACAACAAATGCTGGCGAGGTTGCGGGGGAAAAGGGAACACTTTTACATTGTTGGTGGAGCTGTAAATTGGTGCAACCACTATGGAAATCAATATGGAGGTACCTCAAAAAACTAAAAATAGATCTACCATATGATCCAGCTATAACACTATTGGGAATTTACCCAAAGGGAGATAAGTCATCATACCACAGAGACACCTGCATCTCCATGTTCAATGCAGCGCTTTTCACAATAGCAAAGATATGGAATCAAC